>JAWMAG010000029.1:3560000-3662500 GCA_037013455.1 Ceratitis rosa
TCTTCCGTATCGCGCGCGGTAATTATAGCGGCAATGTCGTCAGCATATCCCACAAGATATGTGCTCTCAGGCATCTCGAGATCTAATATGCCATCGTAGCTGACGTTCCAGAGGTCGGGCCCGAGGATAGAGCCCTGCGCTGCTCCCGCCGTCACCTTGTGTTTTCGCTGCCCGTCGGTAGTTTGGTAGAGTAAGACCCTATCTCTAAGGTAGCTCCTCATCATTAGGCTGAGATACCGGGGGATGGAAAATTTATTCTCTAAGGCTGCAATCATATCCTTCCACTGTGCACTGTTGAAGGCATTTCGAACGTCCAATGTGGCTAGTAGGACTATTTGCTTGTGAAACCCTTGTTGGGCCTTTTCAACACTTTTAACTACATTCTCGATTGCTTCCAGTGTTGATCTGCCGGGCCTGAAACCGTATTGCTTTTTTGAGAGCCTTCCAGCACTAGCAATAGCTGCTTCTAGTCTCGGTTTTAGCAGTCTTTCCAGAAGCTTTCCGGCAGTGTCCAGCATGCAGAGAGGGCGGTATGCCGATGGACTGTCTGGGTTTCCTTTCCCCTTACTGATGAGCACCAGCTGCTGTCTTTTCCAGATTTCTGGGAATAGAGTTGATTTCAGACAGGCATTAAACATATTTAGAAGTAGATTAGGCCGTTCTCGGGCAATTACTTTCAATACTTCGGCGGGTATGCCATCGGGACCTGGTGATTTATTTGGCTTAAGCTTACTTGCCGCTATTTGTAACTCCTCGGTGGTAAAACAAGGTGTTTCTATTGGGAGGTTCTCAAGTGTTGCTTGTTCTTCCCGTAACTCGTGTTCTGGAAATAAGGCCTTAACAATCTGTTCCATTTTATGTCCGTTAAATTCTGGGGGTGGTGTCCTAGCGCCGAGTTTTTTCATCACTACTCTGTACCCTAGCCCCCAAGGATCCCTATTTAGGTCCTTACGTAGCTCTTCCCACTTTTCTTTTTTACTATTCTCGATGGCACGTTTAAGTTCTTTTTTCGCAGCGTGGTACAGTTCCATCTCCGTAGCTGCGTTGCCTCTTCGTCTGTTCCTTGTATAGACCCGCCGAAGGCGAAGACACGTTTTCCTTAGTTGCGCTATACTCTCCGTCCACCAGTACGCTGCTCGTTTTTGTCCCCTATTAGTGGCTCTTGGCATACCCTTATTACACGCTCGAGTTATTATGAGCATTGTTTCATCCACTAATTTCTTTGCGTTTTCCGAGTTGTTCTCTGCGGTGGCTTGTTTATCAATTTCCGATAGTAGTAAGACAGTGTTTAGCTTTGAAGCATTCCATTTGCGGAGGGAGCTGTGTGTACTATTTTGAGCAGGTCGAGCTTGACATCCTATTGTGAAGGTTATGTACTGATGATCACTGCCAGTATAGTCCTCCAGCACTTCCCAGCCTGTTACCATGCCTGCCAAGCGCTCCGATGCCAATGTTATGTCGGGTGTTGTTTCTTCGCATCCTGGTCGTCTGAAAGTCGTTGCTATTCCGGTGTTGAGTACAACAAGGTCCAGTCGTGCGGCCATCTCTAGAATCCGTTTGCCTCTGGAGTCTGTGCTCTGCATACCCCATTCGACTGCTTTAGAGTTAAAGTCTCCCGCGATTATCATGTGTCCTTCTGTCTCACGAGCGGTGTCCTCTATGCAGTCCAGTTTAGCTTGGAAATCGTGGATGTTGTCGCTAGGTGTTAGGTAGCAGCTGAAAATAGTATAGAGGGCGCATTTGGTCCAGACGAAACCATTTCCGTTCCCGCTTGTTGTGATGTGGAGTTTGCTGCTAGGTGGAAGCCACATCGCAGCAGTGCCACTGCTATCCTCTAGCCATGATCCACTTTCCTTCTTTTTATATTGTTCGCTGATAATAATGACATCGTAGTGGCTTTCTCTTGTCATTTGTGTCAGCAGCGCGTCCGCAGTTTTGCATCTATGCATGTTGGCTTGCAGAGCTTTCAAGTCTTTGAGTAGCTGTTGTATACCGTGCACTTCTTGGAACCCGGTACGTGGTCTGTCTGTTCATATTTTGCCTCCTTACATAAGCAGCAGTTTGGGGGGTTACGACATTCTTTAAGGCTGTGTCCTCCTTGGCCACACTTTATGCATAAGCCTTGATTCTTTCTGTCCGGTCCTTTACAGTCCCAGGTTGAATGCCCGGGTCCGAAGCAGCGGAAACATCTCTTCGTACTTTCTTTAAGCCGTAGCCTACAGCTGATCCATCCGATTTTAATACGAGCCTGCTTTATTAATTTGTCGGCTTCTTCGCTCGGTAAGGTTATATATGCTCTTACTTGCTCTCTGCTGTTGGGTGCTGAGATATTAATTTTGGTGGCCATGGAGGGCTCTCCCAACGCTCGATGTACTGACTCCAGGATTTCTTCTTTAGTTGTTAAGGAATCGATATCTCTGATCTCCACTGTAGCTTTTGGCTTTAAGTCAGCTACTGATGCGGACTCCTTTAGAGTACTCTTTAGGGTTTCACAAAAGTTTTGGTTAGCCGTCTGTCCTTTTTCTAATTCTAAGAGGATAGCACCCGTTCTTGTTTTCCGTATTCCTCGTATCTTGACTTCGTTTTCGTCCGGTTTTATTTTCGCCTTGATATTTCGGAGAACTTCTGCGTAGCTTCTCCCATCCGCAGGCTTAATGATTACCGCATCTGATAGTCTCTTGGGCCTAGTTTTGGGTTTAGCCTTTTCTGCTTCTTTCTTGTGTCCATCGGTTTTAGGTACGTTCGATGTTGACGACGGTTGCTTATTGGCATTGGGTTTTTGTGTCTTCTTTGTCTTCTTCGTTGTCACTGTCTTCCATTGCAGCTCGGGTTCTTCATTGCGTGGTCGTCCAGCGGGTCTTGATTCTACCGGACTTGTCGCGCGGCGTTTCGAGGAGGTCGATGCGGGGGTTTCTGCTAAAGTGTTTTTCTCTAGCGCAATAGCTGTAGCTATTTTCTCCTTCTCAGCCATTGTCCAGTTTCGTCTGTAACTTTTGATTATATCAAAAAGCTCGTCCAACTGCGCGGCTCCGTTTTTGACGTCAAGGCTAACATTTTTTTGTTTGGAAATAGCCTGTTTCATTTTGTGAACAATAATAATAATAATAATAATAATAATAACAATAATAATAATAATAATATTAACAATAATAATAATAATAATAATAATAATAATACTAATACTAATAATAATAATAATAATAATAATAATAATAATAATAATAATAATAATAATAATAATAATAATAATAATATTAATAGTAATATTAATAATAATAACAATAATAGTTGCAATAATAAAAAATAATAATAAAAATCATAATAATAGCAATAAAGAATCATATTAATAATAATAACAATATTAAAAATAATAATAAAAAATAAATATGTTGTTTTCAATATCTTTGAGTTGCCGAAAAATCAATGTACCGTAATTTGATACAAATGATATAAATTACAGAAAATTACATTTTTATTTTATTTATTTTTGAGCTTCTCTTAACTGCGGCTGTACTTGAGGATTGAGGGTTAATATGGTTGAAACATTAAAGACATCTTCACAATAGTAAGACACTTAATAACCATGGTGATTTAAAAGACATATTTACATATTTGCATATGCACTTGTATTACATTTTAAATCCGAATGAAAATAAATTGTTAAGTATATTTCTTAGGGATATATAAGTTAATTCAAAATAAATTTGGATTTAATTTTAATATAATTTTTTCATTTGAGAAAAAAAAATTTCTTTTGCCAAATCTCAATTCTGTAAACTGTGGGCAGAGTATATTTATTTAACTTGACATTTTATTACAATGATTTTTCTGATGACTAATAAAAATGCAAACTTTTAATAAAAAAAAAAAAATAAATTATTGAACAAAAATTGTAACTTTTATTTGCTAAAGTGGTTAGAAACAAATTTGACGCTTCAGCAAATTTTTTTATTTAAAGCTAACCCTTTTTGTGCACCATTAAAATGTCACACAAAATGTCAGACAGATAATAAAAACTCTTTTTGCCTAAAACTTGCGAAAAATTCTGCAAAGACGTACTTACTTTCTATTGAATAAACCTTCATATTGGCAAAAAAAAAAAAAATAAAGGGATATATAAAATTGAACAGTAAGCAATATTTGCACGAATAACTAACGGAAAATATGTAATAAATATTAATGTGAATGTATATACATAAATACGAATAAAAATATCTATCTAGTACTGTAGTCAATATTTTTGTGAAGGTGAAAAAACGAATTCTACAAAAAATAATACAAGTTTTATATTACATTTTTATTTATTTTTGAAAATAAAGTTTAGAAAAACATATTTTTCCATATAAAAAATTATATTTTTTTAAGCAAATATTGTGCATTACAAAATAAAAATAATTGATAATAAAAATTTATGAATTGGTATTGTAAAAATATTGAAAATATAAACGAAATAAAAAAATTAATAAAACAAGTTGGAAATGAAAAACTTATTTTAATTAAATTAACGTATGTATAAACGATTTCTTGAAAACGGTAATAATAATTGAGTAAACAGAAATAAAAAATAGTTCAAAAAATTGTATTAAAAAGATGGAATAAATAAAATTTTATAAGGAAAAATATATCTAATAAAAAATTAAATAAATAAATATTTAATTTTTTTATAACAAAAAAATACAATTAAAAAAATCATAGTATTATATTTGCAAAACCTAGTATTAATTAAACTAAAATTTTTATTCTAAAAAATTTGTATAAAAAACTGTTTATCTTGAATCAAGGCAAATTCACATACAGTAGTAGCAAGAGTATTTTGTTTGTTTAATCATTGATTCGGAAAGTCATAAACGAAATTCGTTCAACGTATTTTGCTTGTGTAATTTGTTGGCATGGAAGGAAAAAAAGCAATCATATGACGTGACAACTTTACTTTCTATAAATTTGCCTTGATCTTGAATAAAAATAAATATCTGATGACAATTAAGTATTAAAATTAAATAAGCAATGAAATTAAAAACTCGACTGCAAAATAAAAAAAGACTTTGAATAACAAAGTTACTAAATAAAATTTGTTTTTAAATTAAAAATATAGGAAGTAGTTAGAAATGAAAAAGCTTGTTGTAAAAATAATATTGGAATTGAAAAATGAGAAATAAGTGTAGTAAATAAAATTAAAATCACTTGAAAATAAAATATTTCAAAAAAAAAATTAAAATTTGTGCTGTAAGATATTGAAATAAAAAACAATTTCATTTTAAAAAATTAAATGAGAACTAAATAAAATAATAAATGAAGAAAAACCTAGGGAACAAAAAATTACGAAACATAAAGAATATTAAAAATAAACAAAATCCACTGAATAAATCTAATAAAAATTAAAAGAGAGACAGATAAAAATTTGATTATAAAATATTTACAATTGATTAAAATAATAATATTAATGAAAGCAGAAAACTACTAAAAAAATTTATTTATATTTAAATTAATAAACTGTAGGTCAAGTACGAAATGTTCCATTATTTTTGCAATAGTTGGCTTTAGTGATCTGTATTTCTCGTTTTATAATTGCGATTGGACTACGCTAGGTGACGTTAGAAAAACAATATTTTGTATTAAAAAAGATAGTGAGAGAAGAGGTGAAGTCAGAGAGCTGGAAATGTCTGTGGCGAATGATTTGGCTGGTGTTTTCCAATAGGGACAAGGGCATCTATGACAGAAAAACGATAGAATTACTGGCAAAAAGATATCGGATATTTGTAATTATGATACAATTTGTAATTATGATAAATAATTTAATGCAAAAATAATGGACTAATTGCTAACATAAAAAGAAGTCGGAAAAGTAATAACTTAGTGTATTGAAACAAATTGTATAGAAAATATTAAAATAAATATTTGTGAAAAACTAATTGACAATAAAAAATTTGAAATAAAAATTTTACTTTATAACAAATATGAAAACATGCCCAATTTTATGACACTAAAGGAAAGTGGAAATAAAAATATACATATACATATATACTAATAATATGCCATTTACTTGAAGTGGACTAAAAAAAGGTAACAACTAAATAATTATTTAAAACATTTAAAGAACATTGTAAAAAATAATTGTAAAATTTTGAGAAGAAAAAAATTTAATGAAAGTTAAAAATAAGAAAGTTAACTAAACAAATTTGAATTTATTAAGCTCAGATGTAATATTACATACAAGCCTTAGAAAATTCTTACTTTTGAAAATTCGCATGGAAAATATTTATTAAAAAACGTTACAAATATAACATTTAAAGAAATTGGGTGTAAAAAATTTTATTATTAAAAGTTCAAATTTTTATTTATTAAAGTAACATAGAAGTTTGGTAAAAATATATAAAAAAGTTATATAAAAATGAGTATTTATTTAATTCATTTATTATTTTAACTCTCTGTTAAGGCAACATAATTACTATTGTACATCAGAAAACATAACACAATGAGAGCAACTTCTCATTTCTTTCTTATCTACATTTTTTAAATAAAACGGTAGTTGAAAATTTTTTTTTTGTCTTTTTTAAGTTCAATGTGTTGAAAATTAGTAAACTAAAAATATTAATTTTATACATTTTATTTTATTAAATTCTTTCATTCATGAGCAGAGCACCCTTTATCCTTTTATATTCATTTACTTAAAGTACAAACTGTGCATCATTGTTGCCAACATAGCATTAAATCTGTAGGCTCACCCACGCAATCCCACATACACTCACATTCACCAACACATTCAAACGAACGTAAAATTCCATAAATAGCCCAATTTATGAAAAAATACAATATCATATGCTTCAAGTGACACGAAAGTGTTACAACAGAGCAACCTCGAGGGCAGCATTTAGCGTAAAACCTTCACAATGAGGGGTTAAAAGAGGAGTGTGCCAATACGAGCATATACCTACATATATATAAATTCGTATCTACATAAAAGCCCATATTCACAAACAGTGTGAAAACTTTGGAATGATGGTAAATGTCCACATAACGAAGTGTTTGAGGGCATATTATTTGATGAAGCATATGTAAATCTACATACATGTATACATATACATACAGGTATGTACATATATGCCACTCAATTGAATATTGAAATTTTTGCGCAAACAGACATATTTGTCATGAAAAGTACTTTATATACACATACGAATTAATAAAAAAAAGTTCAATACGCAAATATAACAAGGAATTTTTGCAAGGATTTCAATTTATGCCTTTTGCATATTTTAAAGTTCAGTTGAGCCTTTACGTTTTATTATCGTACGACATCTTCAATTTCGCACTTGAGTAGACAGACACCATGCCTTACAAAACTGATTTTGCTTCAAGGCAAAAGATCGGCGATGGCGGCGCATCGTGTAAATTTGGTTTCAGAGAGATGAGGGAAATGATGTGGGAGATTATAATGGGCATGTAAGTATTTAAGGACATTCTCTTAACCATAAACCTTTTGAGAATCCCCAAGCAGGCATCAAAACTGTCATTAAACTAACAGTCATCGCATTTGTAACTGTTGACGTCATAACTTCGAGGTAGTAAATAATTTCGTCTATCTAGGAACCAGCATCAACACTAATAATAATGAAAATTAAAGACCTCTCTCGACGAGCGAAGGCAGTCGTTCATCATTACCATCCTTCCTATGGTGCGGAGGAATGGACGATGGACGATTATAACATCTGCTGAGTTGGCGTTAGGAGTTTTCGAGAGAAAGATTTATGGCGAATATCGCAGCCAATGGAACGACAAGCTGTATGAGGTATACAGCGATACTGGCAGAGTTCAGATAAGAAAACTCCAGCTCTAAAAGTTTTCGTTGCAGCACCCGCCGATTGACGCAGAGGAAGAGGAAGACATCCACTCCGTTGGAAAGACCAGGTAGAGAAGAAAAGGCTGTACTTTGTATTTCCAATTGGCGCAAAGAAGAAATAAATGCAAGAAATTGTTAAGTCATACTACATAGGTAAGTGAACCAACAACTTATTGCCATCAGTTTAGTTCGGTTATGTTATGTTGACCACATCTGGCGGCATCTTGGATCACGAAGAGGCCAGACGGAAGCACAGGCGTCTAACTTGCCCGAGAGAGAATGAGGACAAATCAAATACTCTCGCTTAAGGAAAATTGGACCTTCACTCAGCTGATATAAGTTAAGTACGGGCGTTCAAGATAGACTTTCATACCATGTCTAATAATGTTGGCGAAATTGGTTACCAGAAAATAATAGACAGTGCAAGGAAGCAACATTGGGTTAATATTCTGCTGAATAATGCCGGAAAGCTTTTGGTTGTTGTATCAAGCGAAAAAAATGATAAAGAAACGAAGACTTCACTCAAAAAACATTTTCCATTGAAATGTGTTTAAGACCCCTCAAGCTTTAAACTTTAAATGGTACAAAAAGCGAAAAAAAGTCCACCCTCAATTTTTACCGCATTCCATTGTTGTTGCTTTCACATCAACTTTGGCCCTTAGGCATATCATTTCCTGCAAACAAGTGCCACTAACTATTTACTCGACCTCTCGCTTTCAGTTAAAGTTTGCATAAATTTTGCATATTTCCGTCACCGCCGCCATTCGCCATTCGCCATCCCTTTTGCCCTTGTCTTGATGCAATTATGTATGTATAAGTAATGTGCTTGCGCAAAAAGTGCTCTCCAACCTCCCCCTTAACCCAGAGCGAGCGGCAAAGTTCAAAGGTAAAGTGCTGCCGTTGACGTGACTGGCTTAAGTCAACTTTTAATTTGCGTGCAACAACAACAAAGAGAAGGAGGCGAAGAAGCTTACGCAAAGTGTGTCGGGGGCAATAAAGCGCGTCACAGTGACAACTGTCACTAACAACTTTCTGAGCCTGCTGAACTAGTTGTATTGTGGCCACAAGCACAGTTGGTCAAGATATTAAAATTCAGACGTCCGCCCACCACTCGCGCGCATCAGCCTCTATTTAGGTTTAATTTTCTGTTGCTTTGCTTTGCTCGCTTGTTGATGATGTGCTGCCTGATGACTTAATCAAAAGTGTGAAAAGCAATTAATTAAATTTCACTTCAAAAGGCGTGTGCATACCTAAGGGAGGGCACGGGAGGACAAAGAAACCATGGGTAAATCTCCCTGCCAGACATAATTTCTATTTGTAAATTTGAAATTTGGAAATTTTATTTTTTAATTCTACTTTTCCACAGCTTTTAGTTGCACTCACCTATTATCGTGATGAGTATGAGCAAGCCGAGTACCACCGAAGTCGTGGCCATACGCAGTAACTCGCCGAAATCCTCTTCACTCGCCGTGGAATTGCTGGTGGTGAGGTTCGCCGCACTGCCATTTAGCATAAGGTCACTTCCGTTGATGTTGTAGTTGTTGTTTTCGACGACGTCATCGAAGAGCAGACTCCCATTGCCAATCCAGTGTCCATTGTCCGCCTCCAGTAAGAGTGTATCGTTGATTAGCATTGCACCAAGGCCAACCGCGACGCCACCATACAAATTGTCCACTGTTAGCGTCGCGGTCGCTGTTGCGGCTGACGCTTTGACTGCGGCCAGCACAGTAATGGCAGTTGTGGTGAGTATGGTGGTGGCGCTTAAGGCTTGCTGCGGATGTTGATGATATTGTTGTTGCTGTTGTTGTTGATGGCGCGACAACTGCTGTAAATTATGATTATTACTGCCTATGCTACTGCCCTCCAACGCACCAGCACCAGCCCGGTTGAGTTCAAATCCCATTGTGGCGGCTGTTGTTCCTGTTGTTGCCGCTGACAAATCCTCCGCCGCATTAGCAGCTGTATGCGTGGCAGTGTTTCTATGCTGGTACGCAGGCATGAGGCTATGTTTACGGCTTTGTTGTTGTTGGACATCCTGGTAGCTAATGGGCAGCATAGTATGCGCTGTTGGCGTCGTAGGAGGTGATGGGCTTGTGGTAGGTCTTTTTGTGTGTGTTCGCCTATGGGTACTACTTTTGTTAATAATGTAACGATTGTTGTTGTTGTTCCCACTCTTGTTGGCATTGAGCGGCTTTGTGCTAAGGTTCGCGGAAATGACGTACGAGCTTCTGCTGTCGCTGTTACTTCCGTCCGCAATGAAAACGTAGTCGTGCGCATCTGCAAATAATGAGAATTACATAGAGTTAGTAAATGGAAGGTCCTTTTCTTAAGTCCGTGAGCTGAAATTTTGAGCCCTGGCCCAGTGCAATTGTGCAAAAATGGAAGTATTTGATGCTGGTGTGTATAAAATACACACACAAGAGGTAATCACCTCTCAGACAAACTTAACTGTGACACGTAGAAAATCATTCAGGATGATTCGCAGAAAAGAAAGAAAATTAAGAAACTTTAAATAATAAAAAATTAAATAGAAATGGCAACCAAAGTATCACCAAATATAAAAATGAAATAATATAAGATAAAAAATCAGTAACACATAAAAAATATCTATAAAAAAAATTCAATGAAATAAAATAAAATAAATGAAATTAAAAAACAAAATAAAACTAAATAAAAATTTATTAGACTAAAACAAAGCAAAATAAAATGAAGTAGAATAACATAAAACGAAATAAAATTGACCAAGTAGTACTTGGACAATCTCGTATTTTGATTGGATGAAAGTTTTCGTTTCGGTCCATCACTCATGACTTATCGTTGTGCTGCATTTGTACAAATTCAATCCGAACATAACCCTTTTTCTGGAGAATATTAGGAAATATTGGAGAACGCGAATAAAATTGTCACGGTTTGGAACTACTCCGTACATTAGTGATATAAACATCAGTAATGGAATCTCCCAAGGTGATTCACTGTGTCCACTCTGGTTCATTATCATCATATGTGGTGAAACATGGCCAGACTCGAATATGGCGATTTAGCCATCTCTTCTATGTAGGTAATCTGAAGCTTTATGCCGCCAAGCCAAACCACCTTGAAGAACTCTTGGAAGGTAACACAACTTTCTCAAATCACATTAATACCTTTGGTCTCGATAAATACCGTAAAATCACTAATCTAAAAGCAAAGGGACTCCCCGGGCTAATGCTATTGATATGAAAGATATAGAATCAATTGAGGCATACAAGTATCTCGGAGTCATGCAAAATACGGAAGAAATAAAATAAAATAATTTAAAATAAAATAAAATATAATAAAATATAACAAAAATAAAATAAAATTAAATTAAATAAAGTAAAATAAAATAAAATAAAATAAAATAAAATAAAATAAAATAAAATAAAATAAAATAAAATAAAATAAAATAAAATAAAATAAAATAAAATAAAATAAAATAAAATAATCCAATCAAATCAAATCAAATAAGATAAAATAATTTAAAATAAAATAAAATATAATAAAATATAACAAAAATAAAATAAAATTAAATTAAATAAAGTAAAATAAAATAAAATAAAATAAAATAAAATAAAATAAAATAAAATAAAATAAAATAAAATAAAATAAAATAAAATAAAATAAAATAAAATAAAATAAAATAATCCAATCAAATCAAATCAAATAAGATAAAATAATTTAAAATAAAATAAAATATAATAAAATATAACAAAAATAAAATAAAATTAAATTAAATAAAGTAAAATAAAATAAAATAAAATAAAATAAAATAAAATAAAATAAAGTAAAATAAAATTAAAATAAATAAAGTAAAATAAAAAAAAAATAATAATAAAAAATAAAATAAAATAAAATAAAATAAAATAAAATAAAATAAAATAAAATAAAATAAAATAAAATAAAATAAAATAAAATAAAATAAAATAAAATAAAATAAAATAAAATAAAATAAAATAAAATAAAATAAAATAAAATAAAATAAAATAAAATAAAATAAAATAAAATAAAATAAAATAAAATAAAATAAAATAAAATAAAATAAAATAAAATAAAATAAAATAAAATAAAATAAAATAAAATAAAATAAAATAAAATAAAATAAAATAAAATAAAATAAAATAAAATAAAATAAAATAAAATAAAATAAAATAAAATAAAATAAAATAAAATAAAATAAAATAAAATAAAATAAAATAAAATAAAATAAAATAAAATAAAATAAAATAAAATAAAATAAAATAAAATGAAATAAAATAAAATAAAATAAAATAAAATAAAATAAAATAAAATAAAATAAAATAAAATAAAATAAAATAAAATAAAATAAAATAAAATAAAGTAAAATAAAATAATTAAAATAAAGTGAAAATTTTAAGACCATTTTATATTTTATCATCAGCTTCAGTTTTAGTTTCTAAAATTCACTAACAATTTTATCATTTGAAGGAGCGAAATCTTTTTTAATTAAAAAAAATTGTGTTTCTTCCTCAAATTGCCTTTTTCAGTTTGAATTTTAGCTTTTCTTTTCCAATTTTCTAAAGATTTTATTAATATTTTGATGCTACCCAAAATTTCCCACAAATTATTGGCTTACTCAAACTTCTGCGCTTTGCCTTTTAGCAAAGATATTTCTTCTGCCAACCGGAAATTGTGGAAAAAAGAGAAAATAATTGGATTACGGTGAATTTGTGCTTTAAGAAATTGTCATTGGTCAGAAATGAAAAATAAAATTTCATGCCTTAAGAACTTCATTTGTATACGAGTATATGCTGGTATTTATGGCTGTGGTTGAATATTGAACTGAGGCGAGCGCGCACACATGCGAGTCTATATGTATATTATATTCATTCGGCAAATAAGGAGCAGCTACAAACATTTTAAATTACAAGAGCAACAATAACAACTGCTGCCAATATTACTTCATTTGTTACTACTACCAACCACTCTTACCACCACCACTATAATTTACCAGCACATAATATATATGTATAAATGACGCTTTGTAACCGCTGAAGCGATTTTCGGCCGAGCTCCTCCTCCAATTAGATGTTTTGTGTCTTGATGCTTTTCCAACAAATGGAGGGACCTACAGTTTATACTAAGCCGCCTCCGAACGGCTGATGGTTTTTTTACGAGGAGCCTTTTATTTTATGTCCGAAATACACTCGGAGGGGTGGACATTCCCTGCCGAGGGAGGGGCAACAGCAATTAGAAAATTTAATTTAATTTTTTATTTTAAATTAAATTTCCATAAATTTTGGATGTTGGTGGCACCGAGATTTGAGCCCGAGCCTTCCGAATGTCAGTACGCAATGCTAACCACTCGGCTATCGCGGCCGTGCATTTCATATTCCGTCCGTAGGACATTCAAGAGAAATGTAAGCACAAATTTCACAAAAATATGCAAGAGCTAAATATTTTAGAATTGGTATGGATTTAAAATGAAATTTCTGTGAATGACGTTATATATGTATGTATGCACAGCTTTTGCAATTGTTTTGGTCTTTCGCCCTTACCTTAGTAGGGGTAAAGCATAGTTCAAGGAAAAATTTGTCCACAGCTTAATGAAGTCAGGAATTTGTTTTTGTGAAGAATTAAATACAATTTTGTAGGTTAGTAAATGTGGTATCTCAGGTAATTAAAATAGTTTCTCAGTTCATAGTTAGCCAAAGATGGTCCGTTATCTTTTATTTTTTGAAGAAAGTACAAAAAATGATTCTTGGACCAGCATTAACACCAATAGTAAGGTCAGCCTTGAAATTAAACGCAGAATCACTCTTGCCAAGAGGTGCTACTTTGAGCAAAATATGAAATATGCAGTCTGGATATAAATCCCTTAAAGACTGAGATGGTACTTTTCCTCAGTAGTTATAAGCCACTTTCCTTTAAGCCACCATTACTAAAGGGCATCGATATCACTCTTTTTACCGAACCTAAACACGCTTGAAAGGAGTAAGAGAGCTATTAATGCCCTTTAGGCCTGCAAGTATGCAATAGGTAAAAGACTGGGATTAAGACCGTTTATTGGAGTTACGATTTGATACTTTCACTACACAAAATGCGTCGTACAGGTGCAAGTTGGAAAAGGTTCAACGGACTTAGGTCTCATGGTAGAAGAATGGGCTAATGACTTTTGTCGTGGCTACAGAGGCATACCACTGCCTCGTGCCTAAGGTGTATGGTGGGACGCGAATTGAACCTTTTATTATGATCAGCTAAAACCTGGAGAAACGGCCAATTCCTCTGCTATCAATAATCAACCAGCTAAGAACAAGCTTTTCAATTAGCTTGGAATTGTGTTTCTCCACCAGTTAAATATTGACGGAGCTTGGCTGGAAGTTTTTGTGCACCCACCATACAGGCGGGATCTTATACCATCTGACTATAATTTCTTTCGGGCTCTTCAAAATTCTCTTGTTGATCGCCCGAAGAGCCGCTGGAATTAATTTGGCCAGGTTCTTTGGCGTTGAACCAAAAAAGCTCTACATGAGGAAATCATGAAGCTACCCAAAAATGGCAAACAAAAATATCAGTAAAATAAATTAAGCATAATTAAGTAAAGGAGAAGAAGTTAAGGAAACAAACTAAAAAAGTAAGTGGATTAACTAAAAGAATGAAAATAAAAATAATTAAATAAATTACTACAAAAAAAAAATATGAACGAAAATCAGAAAATATAACCAAAGTACGCTAATAAAATTTTTAATTGAAGCAATGAGTTAACGATTCAATAAATTAATAAATAAACAAACAAATAAGATAATAAATAGTTATATTTAAAACATGATAAATATGGTATAAATCTTTGTGAATATTTATTTGTATTGAAACGAATAACGGTAAGCCAGAATATCTCAAGTCTTGAGCTAACTAAAAAAAAGCTGATAATAAATACTTTTTTGAATTATTAATGAATTATTAAAAAAGAAAATAAACTGTATATTTTTTTACTTCAATATTAAAAATGGAAATATTTATTTTGGCTAAAAATTGTTTAAAATATATTCGTTCTGGCATTTAAGCTTTAGTTAGTTTTCCTGAATCGGTTCATATTATTTCGCTAGCTTTAAGGTATGGGGTTAAACTTTTTTTGGTCTAAAAATTTTTTATATAATGTCTTATTCATATAATTTTTGTTCCTTAATTTTTAATTGGAACCAAACCTGAACGTTTACTATGTAAAGAGCAAAGAAAAGAATTAGCGCTGCGACTCAACAGCAACTACCATTTTGAAAATCCGACAACTACTGGGCAGAACTCCGTCGGAAAAATTTAAACTTTTTTTCTGATCACTTAAAAAAGTTCTTCTCTTCCCACACCGATACAAATGAATATTCTATGAATGTGTTTGTTCTCAACTTTCTAGACTAATCTCATCAATTGGGATACTAGTGAGATACTAAGTACCATAAAAAATCTAAAAAACAACCAAGAAATTGGCTAAGATTGCATCAGTGGTAATGCTGTTCAAAGCTTCGAAGCCTTACACTTTATCACTCATCTGTTTGACGCCTGCTTAATAAAAAGAGTATTCCCGCTACAAGAGAAGGTAGCTGAAATCAATATAGTTTTGAAACAATATCTGAGCCAACGTCTTTCCCTGTTTCACAGCATCCTAGCTGGGGTCCCACAAGGCAGCATACTCAGGACAATTCCATAACAAATTCCAAATAATGTTTTTTTTTGTCCTTTGCTGATGACAACGCTGTTATCACAACTGCACACAAAATCATAGATACCTCTTCAAAACTTCAAATCGTGATTGATCAAGTTTAAAAATGAGTGATGGGTTGACGCTTGAAGGTCAACAAGGCAATGTCAACTCAAGTAACGTTTACAATAATGAGAGTTATGGATCCGCAAATCAAATTAAAGATTATCCCTATACTCCAATACGACTCTGTTATGTAAGTGGTAATTCACCTGGATAGACGATGATTTTTGTATACCTGGAGTGCACAAATCTTCGCCAAGGAAAAAGCCCTTGGAATAAAAATTCGTAGCATCTACTGGTTCTACAAATCTATGCTTAAGCCAGTAAGGACGTACGATATTTAACTTTGGGGAACTGCCTTAAATTCCAATTTAGAAATTCTTTAAAGATTTCCATCCAAGACGCTACGAACTCTGGAAAATGCTACCAGCTTTTCATAAACGTTAAAATTCAGCGTGATTTACAAATTCCACAACAAGTTTTCACAAGGCTGAAAAGAAAAACCCCGCTTTCTTTACTTTCTTAGCTTCATAAAGAAAACTAAAATTTATTGAAATATTTTTTACGAGGGGTTAACAAAAGTGCGGTTAGTTGGTGACTTTCAATTTGTTTTTGTTAAGTCTAAAAATACCAAATCCTTTGCAATTACTTTATGAGTCTTCTTTTTAAATTTAAGAACGACCGGCTTAAATGGATATGAGATAGGTCAGACGAAATTCCACCACCAACGCAAACAGAAATTCGTCACGTGATTCTCTTCGTGTTTCGGCATGATTTATAGCAAATACAAATATTCAGTGATTGGCAAATTGCATATGGGACGATTGCACCTCTTTAAAGACTATTTAGGTATAATTGAAGATTACAGACCGGACATTTTTCCGTAGAGGACGAGCCTCGAGAAGGTCGACTAAAATCTTCCACTGATAACGTCACTGTAGCTCTGGTGAATTCCAAAATTAACGAAAACCCACGATTGACACAAGAAATGATTTCTAATGAATTGGGCTTGAATGTAATGGCTGTGTCGCGAATATTAAGTAACCATTTGGGATACACGAAGAAATCTGCTCGAAGGGATGCCACCAATTTTAAATGAGGCCCAAAAAGAGGCTCGAGTGCATTTTGCTCAATTAAACAAATTCGAAAATGGTCAGTCTAGCAACTTTAGTTAAGTCGTTACTGGTGACGAATCTTGGTTCTATAAGTACAATTCAGAAACCAAACAGCAGTCCATGGTGTGGAGTCCAACAGGAGCACACCCAGACGTAAAATCTAAGCAACAAAAATCAGCAGTAAAAGTAATGACGTCAGTTTACTTCACCCGATCTAAAATCGTAGCTGCTATTCCACTGGAAAAGGGTCAAACGGTAAGGTTATATTAAGCTGCCTCCGAAAGGCCGATGAATTTTTATGAGGAGCTTTTATTTCATGTCGGAAATATGTTCGGAGGACTTGACATTAGAAAATTTAACTTAATTTTTATATGAAATATATAGAACAAAAATAATAAATAAACAATTTTTAGCAACTATAGAAAAGCAAAAAAACCATAGTCGCAAATATTTCGCCTTGGTGTTAAATTGTGGACCACGCCTGTCTTTCCTTTAAAAAAAAATGTACTCAACATTATTATGATTTTGTTATTTATTGTTTGCAATTAATTTAAATATCTACTTGTTTCCACTTTATACTTTCCCCATATTTTCCACTAAGAAGGCAATTTGCGAAATTCCAAAATGTATTATTTCTTAATTAAAGTTTTGTTTTAATCTTTCCGACACAAATTTTAGATATTGGATGTCCAGCAAACTCATTTGGAAAAAAATAGAATTCACTCTCGACAAATCTTAGACAAGAGAAACAATTTGTTTGACCATTTCTTATATAAAATTCCATATTTTTAAACATCTCACCTTTATACTCTGTCATATTTGACCGTTTGACTCCCGATGCACGCCGTCGTTGTCGTTGCGACGACTACCTTTTCGCTTGGATACTTATCACCTTTTTGTTGCACTTCAATTCACTGTTTCAACTTTTCACTTTCTTCTTGTAATTTGTGTTTCTAATTTTTAATTTTACGTTTTTAAGTGATTTACCATGTTAAATACAAGTATTAATGTTTTCAGCATGATCTATTGGGAGAGCATTTATATAAGTAAACCATATGCATACATAATACATAGGTATATTATATATTATATATAGTAAAAATAAATCCATAATTTTTCTAAGAGTTGGCATTATTTATCTGTATTTCGCGTTGCATAAGTCCAATCGGGTTCCGCTAGATGGATGATAATGAATTTCTTTATACTGCACCAATAAATTTGGCAAAGGCAAACTGCATACAAATTCGTTACGTATACGCCACGGCCAACAGTTGAACAATCTTCCTTAAAAGTATTATACCATATATAATTATCTGTACATCTATATGCGCCAATATTAAATATTATCATGAAAATTAACGCCCAGCGAGTATCAGAAAACAAAAAACAACAACAACCACAATGTGTACAACAACAATACGGCGTAGAACAATAATCGATAGTGAGTGACGTGCGATTGCCAAAATATCTACAGTTGAACAACAACAAAAAGTGATAACAACAACGCTAGGGACAAGCAACAGAACAATTACATACATTTGTATATATTTAAGCTCGTGCGTTGCATCTGTAAATTTGTGTTTCACACAGTAAGTTGGCCACACTTTGAGAGTGGACGCCAATCATTGCAATGAATGGGTTGAATGCATTGAATTGAACGCTCTTATGTAACGGTTGACAGGAACAACGCCGATATTTGTATTTGTACGCACATTTGTACATATAAATACGCACGGTTGTACATACCTCTGCATACGGTGGTAGGTGTAATAAAGAGCATGACGGCATTCGACGTGTGTGTGTGTGTGTGTGTGTATGCGTTTGGGCATTTTCCACTTTTATCTCGCTGGTAATTTACGAAAATTGCCAACAAATGCAGCACTTAGCGGTCGAGTGACGACAGGCGTCTGTTGGGGCATATAAGCGCATACACGTACTTACACCTATACGAAAATACATTTCTGCACATGCATATGTACATATATTAAGCGCCCCCATATATGAATGAGTGTGTGTTATATAATGCGTAACCCCCCTTTTGTCATTTGCTTGTGTGTATATATGTATATATGCATTTATCATATACTATGTGCCCCCGAAAGCATGCACCTCAATTCGTTTCCATGTTTCATTTTTTTTTTATATTTGATTTTCATTTTTTTCGCATTTGGGGCTTCTGTTTGTGTTGACTGTTATTTGCCTCGGTTTATTGTTCTCCTACTCGCTGCGTTGATTGTTTCGCTGCGCCATTTTGGGCGCTTGTTAACCTTCACTGCTGCTGCTGTGTATCTATTTGGGTTTTGGTTTCAGCATCGGTTTTGTTTTTATTTTCGTTTCTGAGAAGTGGCGGACTTTTGTGTGACTTAAAGTCTCACACTTTTGGTTGTGGAAAATTTAAGTAAATATTTGTTTAGTGCAAGCATGTAGAGATTTAGGAGGGATAATTTTAGATTGAGTTGAAAACCGAGGCTTTTTGCTCTAGCTTGTTTGTGTATTTATTCAGTGCAAGCTGCGCTATAATATGTATGTAGAGTATATCAGTCAAAAGTAGCAGAAAAAAGCACTAAACCGAAAATGAAGACAATTTTGAAGGCTTACTTGCTTTCAACTCCCTTAGTAAGTGAAATTGTGTAAGGAAATCGTATTAGCAATCGCTGTTTACTTGTGAGACGCGAAATCTTTTTCACTTAAACTCAAAAATATTATTCTCTAACAGAGTGTGTAGTCTTTTTTGTTTTTAATAATAAGTTTTGCTCGGATCTGTAAAATATTTTCTTTTTATTACTTTTATTTATTGTATTTTTAAGAAAAAAAAGTTTACGTTCTAATTGCATATCAACCTCAGCAGCTTTTTTTTATTCGAAAGGCCTTACTTTACTGTCTCCCTTAAACACACTCATATATACCAAATATTAAACGAGTATTTCGCATTGAGTACTGCCATTCTGAAGACCAGGGTTCTAGTTCTGGTTCGACCAAGATCCAAAGTTATAAAAAATAAATTTTTGTAATTGCTGTTGACTCTTGGCCGGAAATGTCAAACACTGCTTTCTGAGAGCACTCAGCGACTCGATATAAGGGAACTGTAGAACGGCAAAATCATTACATACTTGGCTTTCGACTGTGACAGCCAAAGAGCTGGTCCGATGAGGAATATCGAAATACAGTGGAAAGAAAGCAGACTTCTTTCCCCGCAACCCTGCCATCGATCACAGTACTTGCCAGGCGGTATAGATACCGAGGGCTGAAGAGAATAGCATGATGCATTTGAAGGTAAAAAAGAAAGAGGCCGAGATGCGTGAGTATGAAGAGCTTAAGAAGCTGGACGACAAGCTTTTTGAAAATTCTACAAAAAGATTTACGGAAGCTTAAAAGACCGGAGCAAAGTATACTGAGTTTATGGCGGGAACACTTCTCCAGCCTGCTGAATGGCAGTGAAAATGGAACACCAGTAGATGGTTAACCCGAAACCACAATCGATAACGATGGAAAAGATGTTCCATTACCTGACCATGAGGAAGTTCGAACAGCAATCGTCCGCTTAAAAAACAACAAAGCGACTGGAGCTGACGGCCTACCGGCAGATTATTCAGACATGGCGGTGAAGAGCTGAGCAGATGCATGAATCAACTACTTTGCAGAACATGCTCGGATGAAAGATTGTTCCACGATTAAAATTTAAGTGTGCTTTGCAAAATCCATAAAAAAGGGGACTCCAGAAACGATACATATGATTTTTTCCTCAATTTTAAAGCAGCTCTTCATAGCACAGTGAGAGCTGCATTTACGCTGCTATGTCTGAATTTGGTTATAGGGTTATGTATGTAAACTGACGCTGAACAACACCAGAGGCGCAAACAGACTTGAAAAGGACCTCTCCGAGTCGTTTGGCACCAAATATTGTTTCGGGCAGGTTGACACTTTATCGTGTAAGTTATTCAATTTGATGTTGGAGAAAAAAATAAGAGCTGCAGAGCTAAATAGACAAGATCAAATACGAAATACCTCATGTCAAACAAACAGTCTGCGATTCCGCGACTCAGCTCCTACGTCGCTGTCATAATTTCGCGGTCGTAGATAATTTCTTTTATTTATGGACAAAATCTGATCACCCGGCCCAGAGTGATACAAATCGGACAAAAAATAAATTAATAAATAAGTCAGTACCTGCTTAACACATTTTTTATGAACAAACTGATGGCTTAGTTTTCCTCAAATTTGTTTATAAAAATCAGAATTGAAAAAAGCCAAAGTTCTTGGCTCAGCTACTAAGTTTTTATGATTTTCAAAAGTGTATAATGTTCTTTAAAATCTAGAATAGGCTTGGACCGTAAACGGTTGACATTTGAAAAAGTCTGAAACACCCGGAAGATCTTTGTTGTCCATGAAAACAATCATTTTTGAAAATGTAACTACTTTCAATCCTTTAAAAATTTATACGTCAATAATTTTAGTACTGAATACCAAGAAATTGCTGTGGCATTGAGTTAACCGTCAGCAACATATCGTGAAAGAACAAAAGTCTCAGTTAGGTGGGTGTATCAAGCTTTGAACGAGTCCCCAGGCATGTTTTGCATTTGTGGTTTGCCCAATTATACACAAGAAACTTTCTTTATCTGTAGAAATGTTTTTAAATAAGTTCGGAAATAGCTTTAAGTGGTTGGTGAGTTAAGGGTGGATTAGTTAGGGGTAGATAATAAGCTATGTTTATGTTTATTGTGCGCTCTCTCATGGTTTAGTTAATAAAAATTAATTTTTCTTCCGTCATAGGAGTACAAACTCAACTATGTTCGGCACTCAACAAAATAAAAGATAATTTTTTCCAATGGAAAACATGCCCAACATACCGATTCACCGATTCTATAATATGTACTTTCTCACATCAAGCTCTTTTCCATAACATTTTGTTATGTGCTACGGCATGTTCTAGTACGAAGTCGTCCATTATTTTTGCAATAGTTGGTTTTAGTAATCTGTATCTCGGGCTAGATGGCGTTAAAAATATTATATTTTGTACTGAAACTGAATTAAAAAAGCAGTGTTGATCACTTAACGCGGTAGTATTTGAGCGCAAAGAAAAAAAGAAAATACTCATTAGTCTACAATTTTTCTTAGATATAGACGACAACGCAACCCAGGCAGCTGTAAATGTGAATATTGTTTATGGTTCTGATACTTTAACAGTCCATAATGCACTATTTTGGTTTCGTCTATTTCATTCCGGAAAATTTTGATGCTCCACGGAATAAAGGACAGCGTCGAGTCTCCAAGTCAGGAAAGTTCGACCACTATGAGCTGCTTCCCTACGGCCAAAGTCTTTATTCATACTTGTACTATCAGAAATGATTTGAAAGAATTGACCTTAATTGTCCAAATTTTATTGACTATAGGGACAAGGCATTTTATTAGAGAGGTATTCACAGAAACCCTTGCCAATCGAAAGCGAATACTTACTTGAGGATTCATCATATAGCCAACATTTTCGACTAAAAGTGCGAGTTGTGCTTATTGATCTCAAGCCAATCTTCTACAGTTGCTTACTCTACGACTCATGGTAATTCAGACGCAGAAGTTAGTCAGAACTCTCTAACAAAGTGAAATGTTATTCCCTGTTCATAAAGATCCCGACAATGCACTCAGTTGCAGATCTTTTAGAAATGAACAGGTGTTAGTGTAGCCTTTACTTCAGTCATATATTTATTAGTCAGAAAAAATAGCAGACTTTAGAAATCTTGTAGCAGTGATATCAGTATGGCAAGCAATTTTTATACAAACGCAATCGATCAATAGGAGAAATTTCGAACACAGAGGATTTTAAATTTTTTTTAGTTGTTATTTTGTAGTATATTGCGGATAACTTCTCTGAGAAAGGGATGAATGACGAATTTTCTGGTTTTTAAGTTCCCCAAATTTTGTAGTGAGTTTTTTCTTTGTAATAAATTAATTAAAAAATTTAAAAAATAAATTAAAAAAAAAAAAATAAAAAAATATTCTACTCTATTAATCTATCGCACTCCTTGTGATTGTAATTTTCATATGACTTAAGCAACTAATAAAAATGTGTAGAAGCTTTTAAAAATTAAGGTTTTGTTAAATCAAAAATTTATCGGTATCGGTTTGGTATTTTTCGGACTAGTTGGTAGCTAGTACCACATGTAACTTACTAATTTCTAAATAAGTTTGGACACTATTAGAAATTAAAATTTGTTTAATGCAAGTGGAATTAGTATTGGTGTGGTATTTTTCGTACTAGGCGGAAAGTAGTACCATTTATGACTTTATTGAATAATTTCATGCCAGTTCATATAGGTATTGTACATGTATGAACATATGTTTGTATTTTTATTTTCGCATACGCATTGTTTTGCCTCGCATTGTTGTTTTTGTGCGCACCATATTGTTGTTGGGACAGATTGTGATTGTCAACAGCATTTTCTGTTATTTCATGATTTCTTTTTCAATTTTTTTTCGGCTATTCAATGTAATTATATATAGGTACGTGTAATTATTTTTATTTGCATTGTTGTTTTGCGTTTTTTGTTTTTGCTTTTCTTTGTTTCACTTCAATTTGCCTTTTCAATTTCACATTTCTATTGTATTCTATTTATGCTTATTTCTGATTATTTTATATATTCTATTATCTGACAGTAGAAGGTTAATGCTTGACCTTTGTTTTTGCTTTTGTTTTCTAATAAATGACATTATGATGATGTAAAGGTATTGTAATTGTTGCTATTGTTGTAGTTGTTCACCGTACCATTTCTTTGTTTTTTAATTATTACATTGTGATGGTAGTTGTTGTTGTTTTTTTATATTAGCTGTCGTTTACCAGTGTGGGGCTACGTGCCCCGCATACGCCGCAGGCGCCATTCGTTTAAACAACTGTAAGAAGATAACGAAGAGAAGAAAGAAAGAGAGATAAGTAAAGCATAGCAAAAGGTGGAAAATAGAAATTTAATAAACATTTATTAAACAAATTACTTCTGGTTTTATTCACTTCTATTGTCATTTTCTTATAATTTGGCATAAATATAGTTTATAGGTATGTGTATGCATATTTGTGTGTATGTATATGTGTTATTCTGTGTGTGCGCTTAATGTCGTGACATTTATGCATGATTGCTTCGCATACGACAATATGAACACACACACACACACACATACGTACGCAATACCTAGTTCACCATATAAATGTTACATATATATATACATATATATATATATATGTATGTGTATGTATATCTTATGTTCACCACCATAAAAGTGGGTCACGACATTTGTGCATAATTCGGAATTCAATTAATTTATATTTCATTTAATAGGAATTGTAATTAACACGTGATTGGCGATGGGACGCATACGCTACGAGACAATAGAATAGCAGTTCAGCGTAACGGTTAGAAGCAGATTGTTTTCCATTTTCCTTTGGGTTTTCATGCAATTTAATATTTTTTGGTGTATTTGTATTTCCATTTATATTTGAGATATCATTTTAATATGGCTTTTCATGAAAACAACATATTTATTTTAGTGAGTTTAATAGGAGGCTAATGGGTGTTTTATAAGATAATTAAATCAAATGTGTGATTTAAACGAAATTGTGCAAAATTAATTGCTCAAAAATAATTTTATATTTGCAAATATTTAATACCTTTGGCAAATTATATCTAAATCGGATTAGCTGAATAAATTTTTGTTGGTTTTAAACTTCATTTCGACTTAAATATTGTTGATAATTAAATTTCAATTAAAAATAAATTTTAATTTTTAAATGAATTTAATAAAGTAATGGGCTGTAGTCAAGCTTCTGAGTATGCTGTTACAGTTGCGAGGCTACACTCAATTCCTACTCTTGGTGGCTGTGCATAGGGACGAAATCCCTAGTAGACCACGAGCCTGAGCTTGGGTGCCAGCAGAGCCCTCCGATCCCAAAGATATTCTGAAACTCATCCAACTTGGCAATGAGGAGCTACACACCACTGATTGTAGGATAGCCCAAGTTGGGGAGGTCAAGGAAAAGCAGCGCTTTATCAGATTTGTCATAAGCGATACTTTACTCCCAGCGCCAAAGTTGGACGCGAAAAAATTAAAACATCTTATCATTCTGGACCGGTTCTCCATTTACATAACGATTGGTATAATAATTAGACACTGTTTAATGGGGCTTCACGGGAATAGGATGTGCTATTACTCTAGCGATTTCTGCCGCAGCTGCAGGTACGAAGAGGAAGAAGAGACCATCGACCATAAGTAGGACCATAATATTAAATCTTTATTATAATGTAGAGAGTCAAAGCTTAAGGAAGCATGCAAATAAAATAAAATACTGATATACCTTGAGAGTTTTACCTTGAGCTTTTGTATATGGTATAGGGGAATCCTAGGGATAAATGCAGATTTTTCTTGAAAACGCCCTGTTAGTAAAAGAGCCTGGATTACATTTCGATGTAATAACGGGTGATCTAAGTTGAGGTACTTTTTTCAAGGTTTTTTTTTTACGGATCACGCGTGAGTCGTGTCAAGCTGTCATATCATTTTGGTTCAGTATTGCTTGGCATTTCATCATAGAAAAACTCACGCCAGAACAACTTTTACAAATCGATCAACTTTATTACGAAAATTCCCGTTTTGTAAAGATCGCGCGCTTGACTTATTTTATGGTCACCAGAATCGGCCAACTCAGCGTACTATTCTCAACACTATCACCCATCTTTAGACCCAGCATTCATGTTTGGATAATATTCTGCCGAATAGATCAGGTCCTGCCCGCAGTGAAGAAAATATAGCGGCCGTAGCTGAAATAGATGCCAAAGAATGTTCTTTCGAAAGATAATAAAGATTCCCCATTGAATTATAACTTTCTGTGTTTTGTTCTTTAAAAAATTTGGGAACCTTGAAATGGATCCCCTTTACTTTTCATCTGTAGCTTTATTATATTAAAATTTTGATGAATTTATATTGCGCAATGGCATAGTAGGCGACCTAAACTTTAATTTAATTTACTGTTATTCGACCTCATCGAATATTATTTATATTAGGTAAAGTAAAAAGTTCGTTCGGTTTTTTTATGCAAATGGTTCTAAACGGTTTTCTGGCTTATCTTTAGTTCTTCAGCACTATTTCCATGATTTTATCGCAATTTTCGACGACAGGCCTTCCGACGCGTGGTGCATCTGTGGCATCGAAATTACCGGAATGGAACTTAGCAAACCACTTTTGTGCTTCACGTTCGTTTACAGTATCGGGCCCATAAACTAAATTAATTTTTTCGGCCGGTTTGGCTGCTTCTTCGCCTTGATCGAAGAAAAATTGTAAAATATAGTGAATTTTCTCTTTGCGTACTGAGTCAATAAATCGAAAAACTGTCAAAGACAAACTTTTAGCGCGAATAAACACGTTCACAGCGCAGTATAGTATAACATGATGCGACACGTAACACTAGTACTATGGACAATAACGCCATCTCTTAGATAAAAACCGAATGAAATTTTTACCTTACCATATATAGGTATTATTTATCCTTAGCAATAAGCTCTTTCACAGCCGCTAATGCTTTAGGAACAATTATGTTATTTGGACTCGTATTTTTGATGAGGAACAGTGTTTCCACTGAAGACCATAAATGAGATCGCTTCGTCCATGTTGTTTTTATGCAACAGCTGCCTCTGAACCAAATTTCATGTCAATCAAACTTTTTAAAAATAGTTTTTTTTTCGAATAGATCCGTCCCAGGTTCACTTCTCGGAAAATTCTTTCGAATCGAATGCATACACGTACGTCATGACAAAGAAAAATTTTAAGTTTTTTTTATTAATTATTTTTTAAACGATCCATTCTTCTCTGCTTAAAGTCTTTCCATCCCAAGATGAACGCACACGGTGTGTCCCAAAAATAACCGAACTTTAAATTTAAATCATACAACATACAGCGCCATCTATTGAAAATTTGCAACATTAAAAAGATACATTCATCCTCTCTCAAACGCACCTAACTTCATGTAATTCGGATGACAGATGTAAAAGTGACAGCCATTTCAATAAAACCAAAAGTGTGCTAATGGTTCCAAAAAAAAAAAAAAAATGGAACAAAGAGCAAATATAAAATTTTGTGTCAAACTTGAAAAAAAATTGAAATTGAAGTTTAAAAAATTAAAAAAAAAAATTGAAAAAAATGAAGCAGCCGTAACCGTGGTATTGAAGGACATTTCTATAAATGACATAAAAAAATCTATGCATGCGCTGGTTGATCGTTCCAAACAATGTGTTGAGTCAAATGGAACCTATTTTGAATAAATAATAACTTTCAAAGATAATATAGATAATATAATGTGTATTTTACTATTTTATATCCAAAAAGTTCGGTTATTTTTGGGACATACCGTGTATGTGAATTGCTTGCCACTCAGTCGCAGAATAATAAAAATTCAAGGCGAACAGACGTATGTACGATCTATCTTTCGGTGATCACTTTATACATTTATTTATATATATATAATTGACGCTTATAACCGCCAATCGGCCGAGCTCCTCCTGCAATTTGTAGCGGGCGTCTTGGTGTTTTTCCAACAAATAAAGGGACCTACAATTTAAACTAAGCCACCTCTGAACGGTTTTTTATGAGGAGCTTTTTATTTCATGTCATAAGTAAGAAAGTAGTTGTTTCCAGTCATAGAGCAGAAAATAGAGCACATTTGGAGAAAACAAATATTGTAAATCTGCTTTTCACGATATAAATATCACATGTATTTCATCGTAGTTGCCGCGATGAACTCAGCGTTTCTCTCTTCATGACAGGACTTATATTTTCCATCAACGTTAATAATGTAAAAATCGAATGGGAATCTCCGCCAGTTTGTCCGTGAAATATATATAATGTGATTTTAATTTAATTTTTTTCTCTTATTTTATGAGAATATTTTGTTAATAAGGCAAAAATAAGATTTTTAAAATTTTCCAAAAAACTCATGAATAAATCTGAGTGATCATTATTTTTCAAATTAAACTCACCGCCGCGTGCAAGCACATCCATACTACATACATATTTATTTATGCATATTTTTATAGAATCATTTATTCAGCTCCACGTTGTGTGTGTGTGTGTGTGTGAGAGTGAATAACGATGAAGTGAATGCAATGCATTGCTGTGCCAAAATAACAGTAATATTATGTGTAAAATTATGCAGTTTAATGAACCAAATGAATTGATCCATTTATGTTTCAATTTTCGCTCCAATAGTTAGCGCTTAAATAAATAGAAATAAATGCGGAAATAATATAATGTGATGTGAAACTACGCATATACATATATACATACATATGTACACAATTACTAATAAATAAATAAGGTGTATTTTTGATTGGTGAGTGCGGGAAATTTGTGGTGGAATACACAATGTGGTTCAATAATTGATTTAAATTGGTGTTCGGTATTTTCGTTCAGCTTTTATTTTTATATTGAATTTTTCTATTTTATTTCTATTTTTTTCTCAATTTTACTTTTTACTTAATTTTTTATTTATTTGAAATAATATTATATTACAGTACAAATTAATAAGTTCGCAATAGATGACTTTAATGATTTGTATCTTGTGGTCTGTAATTCGGATTGGATTACGCTAGATGGCATTAGAAATGGTAATTTTGTTGAAAAAAATTCTCCATGGTGTGGAAGGCCCATTGTCGAAAATGTCGATAAGGTAGTAGTTATCGTCGAGACTCACCATCCTACGAGCACTATTTCGATTGCCATGGCGCTAAAAATTGCTAAAAAAAAACAGTTTGGAATCACTTGAAAAAGGTTGAATATACTAAGAAGCTCTATGTATTGATGTTACATGAGTTAACGAGAAAAAAACATTATGGACCGAATTTTCATCCTTGAATCCTTGCTGAATTGAAACATATTCAACCCATTTCCGAAGCGGATGGTGACTGGTGATAAAAAGTAGATCAGATACAGTAGGTAGTGAGCCAAGCCAGGATAGACGGGCAGGAAGGCTTTGTTGTGAGCTTGGTGGGATTGCCAAGCAATCATCAACTCTTAATTTCTGACCTGTATTGGCAACGATTGGACCAGAAGCGCACAGTTCTGGCCAACAGGATTGAAATTATCATTAGGACAACGACAGAGCACTCACAACGGTAGTGACTCACTAGAAGCTCCTTGGGTGGTTCTTATGTATCCACCTTATAGTCCGGGCCTCGCACCAATTAAAAATAATTGAATGTTTTTCCTCGACCTTATGTAAGACAATCTAGTAAGCTTAATGGGACCATAAAAGTTAAACTGACCAACATCAACGTAACAATGAAGGTTTACATTTTTTTAGATATTAAAAATATCATTAATGAATATGCTGTAAAGTAACCAAGTAACCATTGATAGTAGCTTGAGGAATCTCAGTTAAATAACTTTTTACAATTCCTTATGCCGAACTCAAAGTAAGCTTTTAATTCATCACATAATAATTCATGACTTACCATGTCAAATGCTTTGGAGAAGTCAAATAATGAGATCAAAGTCAGTTGATTTTTGTTTAAATTTAATCGGATGTCATCAGTGATCTTCAGTGCAGCTTTAATAAAGCTTGACCAAAGGCCTCACTGAAAATGGGAGGTCAAATTATATGTATTAACACACTCAATAATTTGTTTAGCCATGAGCAGACCGAAAACTTTTCGTAAGGCAGATAGGTTGCTAAGGGCACGAAAATCAGATTGGCTTGAGGTGGAATTCTTTTTGGCAACAGGTAGTACAGTGGCGATTTTCCATTGCCGAGGAAAACAGTACTGGAGATTCTATGGTTAAATAGAGTGGCAAGGATACAGAGTAAGAAAATTTTTATGAATTTAATTTAAGACAGCGTCATTAACTGAAAGGGGGTCTCGAGTCAGTTGATGTTACGTAATAAAACCTTATCTAGAAGGTTGGGAAGGTTCAGGGTCAAATCCCGGCGCCACCAACATCCAAAAGTTATGGAAAATTAATTTAAATATAAAATTAAGTTAAATTTTCTAATTGCGGTCGCCCCTCGGCAGGGAATATTCTCTCCTCCGAGTGTATTTCGGACATGAAATAAAGGCTGCTCGTAAAAAAAAAACATCAGCCGTTCGGAGGCGGCTTAGTATAAACTGTAGGTCCCTCCAAAGCGCCAGTTATTATATAGAAGGTTGGATTTTAGTTTTGGTTTATATTCCTCTCTTTATTTTTATCTATTTCTTTCTTTAACAGCTGGCTTTTAATTTTAAATATAAACGAGGATCGTCTAAAGTATTTAAAGTAACAAATGAATAGTTTTTTTTTTTATTTTTTCAATATAGTCTCCCTCAAGTGAAATACACTTTTCACATCGTAAATACAATGCCTTTATACCACTGAGAAAATATTCTTTAGATTTCTATTCGAAATGGTTTTCTACGGCCACTTTCATCTCACTGTCGTCTGTAAATCTTCGTCCTTTTTTTAAATTTGAAAAATGAAAAAAGTCACTATTAGCTAGGTCCTGACTGTAGGGTACAGACAGGCGTTGTCTTGAAGAAACAGCCTTCCGTTCGCTAACTTGCCACGTCTCTTCTGTATGACTACCATCATGCGCCAGACTAAAAAAGTTAGCGTAATACTGGTCATATATGGTAGTTCCATTTGCAAGTAATCAATTAATATTATTCCCTCGCTATTCCAGAAAATGATAGCCATAACCTTCGATGACGACTTTTGATTTTTTTGGTGGCCTTTCCCTTTTTTATCACCTGCATCGACACCTGCTTGGACTCGGGATTATACTGACGAATCCAAGTTTTATCAACTGTTACAGTGCGCACTTTGTTTTTTCAAATTCAATGCTCATGCAAAATCTCTTCAGCCCGTTCTTTACTAATTTGTAATCCTTCTGCTATCTGTCACAATTTAATTCTTCGATCAGCCAGTACTAATTTTCAACTTTCTGAAGATTTTCCGTTGACATAGTGTTGTTGCTTGTTGTGTTATTTATACAAATAATGAGTTCCGAAATTAGTATTATCGGTAACGAAATGATATGTCATCTCTAACTACCTTAGGTCGCGAAAAAGTCAGCCGCCCCTCGTATGTACAAGAGTATTTTTTTCGAATATAAAAAAATTAATCTTTTTTCGCTACTTTAATTTTTAGTAATATTTTCTCTTGATTTCGCGCTTTCCAATTGAATTTTATTATTTTTACCGAAATATATTTATTTGTGCATTGTGCAAATTAAAGCTATTAATTTCAAATATCTCCAAATTATTTGCATATAATATTTAATTGCTTTGCAGTTTTGCTACAACATTTTCAATTCTGCTATATAAAAATAATTTTTTTTGGCTTGAAATGGTTTAAAGGACTGCTGGAGCCAAATTTCTTTGGTGCAGAAGGAAAAATATTTATCGTTTTAATTTTCGCAATGACGCAAATACTGCAAAATTAAAATGTTGGTGAAGCACTTGTATATATTTATATACTTGTTTATCCCTGTGTAGATATGGATGTAGATATATACTCATACATGTGATTCATACTCCGTTCATTTGCAATTCATTTAAATATATATGTATGGGTATGAAAATTCTTTTTGCGGGACGTGTGTAGTGTTGCATGTAATTTTGTGAAAAGCAACTAATTGTAAGAGCAGTCCAATGGAGGTTCGTTATATTGCGACCTAAAGTAGACGTCGTATACGGTGTCAACGCTTTTAAAAAAGCTTAAATGAGCCTAAATATTCAATTCTGAAGCCTCCAATAGTCCTTTAAAGTGGAAATCCCGGAGATATCGAGCCATCGAGCACTGCCGAAGTCCACACGGAAAGAAAGGAGATGTTTCAACGTCCTGTGGTATATGAAACAAGAAAATTCTTGCGGCTTCATTAGAGCGGAACTCATTTAATGTTTTAAATTTGTTGAGAAAACTCTTTTAGAAATAACTTTTTTCACTTTTTATGCATATAAGATTTGCTATAGGCACCTTGTTGAAAAAATATAAGAGTATTTTACTCGCGACTTCGTCAGCATAGAGTGTGAATTTCGGGAGATTTTAACCCAAGTTATCGGCACCAAAGGTTTATGATTTATGATCCGTCAGTAGGTCAGGACAAATAATTTTATATACAGCAAATTCCTTCGCTTAAATTTAAAGATCTTTTCTGAAGATTTAAAACCATTTTATTCAATATTTTCAGTAATGCCGCGTCAGATTGTATGAAGGAGGTAGAGTTACTTTAAACGCGTTATCTAAAAAAAATATTTGCGAAGTCGGTGATCTAAATTTGTCAGAACAAGTTGAACCGATTGGTCTTAAATATTTATACAATTTTCTGAAAAATTTTTCTAATGTAACGAAAGAAGGAAAATTATTTCAAAAATCAATCGCTATCTTTTCAAAAATTGGGCGTAAAATGTTCGATCGCAAACGATAATTTTTTCCAAATATTGTATTCGGCAAAAATTCAATTTGTTATTGCTTTGCTCAATATCTAAATAGTCTATTAGCGAAATAGGTTATTATGTTTTTTAACTCTCAGTTAATCCATCCCGCCGAAATGGATATGACCTTTCTTTGGAGTTTGTTCGGCTGTTTTACTTCTCGAATAATTTCTGTCCAAGCCGCAGCAGCATAGACATGATGGTGGAAATTATCTTTGCCATTTTCCAACCCTCGTCCCTTGGCGTCTGACTTTGTTTCATAAGTAATTTTTTACTTCAAGTGCCTTGCAGAACTTGCTTAAGCAATTTTCACATAGCCAGCGGTGTTAAGTCCCTCAAGTATGGCATCTAGCGCAGCATAGATGAAACCAAAGGTCGTTCACATTAAAATATGACGAAGAAGTTATATGTTATAGCTCTAAAGCGTTCCCATTCGACAGTAAGATTACCGCTCGTTTCAGTTTTGAATAAATACGGACCAATGGTTTCCTCAGTGATTTTTTGAAGATGTAACGGCGTCTCAACAATGGCTTGCAGATTATCATCACTCTCAATGCGATCACTTTGATTACGGGAATCGGTGATGAGTGACCTCGTTTGTGTCTGCAGCTACAATTCTTGAAGGAGTTGGATGTTTTGAACCCACAAACCAAATTTCTTCCGCAAAATCTTACACAAAGTGGATAAGGACTGCTCCAATTGTTGTGTGTTCTTGCGGGTAGACTCATTCCGATATTTTCTCATACTCTACTGCACAGTAATATAATAATAGCGTCTTCTGTGTACTGTACGGCGTCTCTGGGGATGCGTTATTCACCAGAGCGTGCTATGCGACGATTTGCGCACATTGTTTCGTAGTAAGTCTACACGTTATGAAATGTCAAGCCAAACTGAGTACTAATCAAGTTATGGCCTTCGAAAAGACGAACTCCGAAAAAAGTGTTGCCTCACTGAACACGTCTAAAAAAGACACCCTTTATAATTTGTTTTTATCCCTTAATATTTACTCAAATTAACTTTTCATGTTCTCTAATAGAAATTCATATACGAAAATATCTCAAAAACTATTTATTTTTGAAACTCTCCTTTTAAAATATTTTATAAAATAATTTTATTTTTTATTTATTTATACTTTTTAATTTTGATTATCATTTGTTGTCAAAATCAATATTATTAGCTTATAAATATATATTTTTTCTTTTAAAAGTTTTTATCCCAGTTATTGTTTTTCTCCGTTAAACACTATACTTCATTTGATTCACTAGTTCTCAACTAGTTACAGTTTGCCCGTATATACACCCATCTATTTTACCACAAACACTTTAGCTTGAGACCAGCCGCAAAAGAAATACATGACCACAATGTATATATGCATACATACATACATATGTACATATATCTCGTTGTGCATTTTTTCACTTTTTATTTTATTTTGTTTTTACTTCGCACAGGCAAGTGCTGCAAGTGGCCTTTGGCCTGTTGGCTTGTTTCGCTCGTATACTGCGCTCTGTTTCGTTTCAATAATTTAACGCAATTTTCGCAATTACACGCAATCACTTCCACCATAAATAAACCGCCTGCGTGCACGCACACACATACGCATACATACACACACACCAACTTGGTCTTACAAGTGAGGCTTTATTTGCTGTTGTTGCTTTGGTTGCTTTCCGTTATTTATTTTTAACTGTTCTTTGTACTTGGTTTTGTTGCAGTTTTTTCTTTTTCTTTTTGAGTATATAAGTATGTATAACCCTCAAGACTATAGCCTTTCAGCTTACTTCCAACTAACGCTCCAACATTGCTATTGTTGTAATTTTTTTGGTGGCCCATAAAATGTCGCTGTTGTTATTTGCACAAAGAGACAGAAAAAAAGTGCAGCGTGCAAAGTAGGAAGAAGCAGCACAGGAGCTTCAACAACACAAACATATGGATGTAGACACATACATACATTCATACGAATAAGTGTGAAAGGCAGTAACTTCTGCCAGAGCCAAGAGATTGAACTTGTAAGCGAAACATAACCGCGGAACAAAGCAAGGCGAAGCGAAAAAAATACAAAACAGAGACACTTGAGACTTTCGCAAAGGAAGGTATCGGGTGAAAATTATATATTGTATATGAAGAAAAAAATCCAAAACAGCAACAAAACATTTGAACGAACTTCAAGGAGAAAATAAAATTTTTCAGAGATATTAAAAAAATATCAAAGACAAAAGAAAATTTCTGAGCAAGATAAGGCGACTCTTCTCCACGCTTACCATATACCCTTAACGCTTAGCCCTACTGGGAATTTATTTTGTGGACTGACTGAGCTTTGTTTTCGACATTTCTTCAGGCCTATCCGTTCGTTACTTATGATTTTGTCTTTTGCCCATTTTAAGTAAGCAATATGTTATGCCAGTTTTTAGATGGAGTAAGCTAAAAAAAGGGTGCTTTTTAAGAACTTGTGGATTTGATTTCCAAAATTGGGGAAAAATCTAAAATTTAGAAAAAAATTATGAAATTTCATTTGGATCAATAGAGTGATCAACATAATTTAATTCGGAAATAATATTTCCAGTAAATGTTGGTCGTGGGCGAGCATACATCGGGTCCAATTTTGGTAGCCAACATATCGGCTGGTAGCTCAAGAAAAAATTGTTCAACGTAGGTTCATAGTATATCCATCGTTGCGGGCTTGTCATTATACTCGTAGACATCACTTTTAACATAGTCACACCAAAATTAGTATAGAGGCGTAAATCAAGCGAGCCTAGCGACACATTGACCAGCGCCAAAAGTGAAATAAACGGCTCACTTAACTCGCCTCTCAATTGGGCTATTGTTCTCGTATGCTCTTTGGCATAAGTGAAAAAACCACTCGCCAGCCAAACCTAACTCTTCCATTTTGTTCAAAAAATGTTATCAAAGGCACATTATGTCCTTCGTTCTCTTTAGAGAGTATGCGGCCCATAATTCACATCAAAGTTTAGTTTTTCGGAATGTATTGGCTATTTTTGTTGTAGTAATCACGAAAATATACTAACAAATTGACTTTCGGGAAGTATTGGGAGAGTGACAGTATTTGACCGAATGTAAGTTCAAGTCGTTTCTGCATTAAATCCCGACTGTCGCGGAAATTATTTGATTTTATCGCCTTCTAACAAAAGGCATGGACCCCTAACCTGAAGCTGTGTGGTATTGGCAATTCTTTCCGCTTTTTGTTCACTCCAATTACGTCAATATGGCTTGTTAACCTATCCATTCAACCATTTCACCCAGATTTGCCTTCAAGAAATTTAGTCACAAGATTCCGAGTAGCCGCTTCAGTAGTTCGATCAAATTGACCATAAAGCGGAAGAATTGTATGATATATTTTCTTAGCCGGGCTTGTATTCTGATATAAAAATTCAATAATTTGCAAGCCTTTTTCGATTGCAAGCCGATTCATAGTTAAATTATAGACCAAATTGAAAAACACTCTTTATATCGGTAGGTAAGTAAAGTGGATTTCTGACAATCCTTTTAGGCATTTAGAAGGCCCAATATGATGAGACCCGGACAGTAGTTCCTCTCACAATACCATATCCCTTATCAGTAACCCTGTTGTCTTGATAAATTTAAATAATTTCAGCAACTTCAAATATATTCAAATTATGACATATCGTCAGAAAAATCGAGGCAGATATTTAAGAACCTTATGCTGTACAAAACTTTGCATTCACAAATGTCCGAAGATGGTCTATAGTCTCAGCACTAACACTTCATGGAAGGGAATATTATTATTAAGGACGAATTTAAGTCCATTATCGGACATTCGAAGAGCAGTTTCGTGATTTATGACTGATTTTTTAAGAAACTGCGATATTATTTCAAATCAAAGGAGAGAATAGCTGAAAGAACATAAGACCGCTCTGAAACTGGAGGGACCATTATAACAACCTCCTCAGACATTAGTCTAAAAAGCGATAAAACGTAATGTTGGAGTGAAAGATGACATTTTCTTTATGATTAAACTAAGACATTTTGGTTTGACAAAAATTATTGAAAGCTGAGTATACAAAAATTAACAGTGATTGACCCATCAGGATCGGCAAGGACCTCTTCAAGCCGTTCGCTACCGTTCGTTTCAGACAAAGCGATGCTTTATCATGCCACTCTTTTAATTTATTGCTGGAGAAAATATTAAGAGCCACAGAGCTGTATAGAGAAGATTGCACCTTCTCTACTTTCTATAAAAGTGTACAGCTGCTGGCGTACGCAGATGATATTAACATTATCGGCCTCAACAACCGCGCCGTGAGTTCTGCTTTCGCTAGACTGGATAAAGGCGAAACGTATGGGTCTGGTGATGAATGAGGACAAGAATAAACATATCCTGTCATCAAACAAAGTCATAGATAATTTCGACCAGCATTAAGACGAACTAAGGTCAAACTCTCCAAGTTGCTCATCAATCTTGTCATGTTATATGGTGTGGGATCGTGGATGATGACAATACCCGATGAGTCAGCGTTAGGAGTTTTCCAGAAAAGGTTTTGGGTAAAATTTATGGCCCTCTACGCATTGGGAAAGTTGATTGTAGTAGCCATTGGAAAGAGGTGCTTTACGGGATATATGGCAATATTGAAATAGTTCAGCGAACCAAGAAGCAGCGGCTACGCTGGCTAGGTCATGTGGTCTGGATGGATACGAAAACTCAAGTTTTGAAAGTTTTCTATGCAGTACCCCGCTGGTGGAAACAAAGGAAGAGGATGACATCCACTCCATTGGAAAAACCAAGCAGAGAAGAACCTGACTTATTATTTCCGATTGACGCCAAACACCGCAAAGAAGAAATAAATGGCACAAGTGGTGTCTACGCGAGTAAAGAAGAGAATATATATCTGCAAATTTTTCTGAAGCCTTATGCTCTTATTTTTCAATCAAAAAAGGCAGTTCACTCATTATTAGATAAAGACATTTTTCAATAATATCTTATACAATGCCTTTGTACTAGTTTCCTTATGGTACGTTGCCGACATTCAACATATATATAGTCTGACCACTCGGCTCTCGCCAAAAGCACAATTAGTATGCCTTAATTAGTGCGGGATGATCCCTTGAGCACCTGCGAACTTACTCCACTTAAGGCCGTAAACGTCTCTCGCGCGTTTCCTGGTATTAAACTAGCTTTTGCATATCAGTTTTTCTAGGAAAAGATCACAGGTGGCTAGAAAGTATTCCATTCGCCTTCCGTCCCTGATATCAATATCAGTTAAAAACGCTTATCAGATTTTCGTAGGATAGCCATCCAGTACTTGACAAGAGAGTGATATTGATATGCCTTATTTAAACCATTAAAGTTAGGCGTTTACATAGGAGTCGGGTGAGAGGAAAGTGTCCAAAAGTCAAGATAAACTTAAGCCTAATGGGATCTGAAAGGTTCGAAAAAAATTGTCTCTTTGAGATGTGAAAGCGTCGCCAAAATAAAGCGAGTTCAGACATACTTCGGAACTAGTTTTCTTGATAAAAATCGAAATACATGGTCCTGGAGCTGATAATATAGAAACAATTTTTTCTTTTCAGTTTTTCATATTTTTGTCTGATCTGCTCAGGTCATACAGATTCAGACCAAAAATTGATTACTTTTATGTATATTTCAATCAACTTTCTGCCTTTACTTTTCAGTACTTGGTTACTTCGGTCCCACATATACATATTCATAAATGGTATAACAACTAAAGCACCAACAACAACACCAACAAGCGCATGCGGCATGAACAAAGCGAGTCACTTTCGGCTGATGGAACTACCAAGTCACTTTCATCTCCTTCACAACACACAATACACTCTTTTTTGTTTTTATTCCTTCTCTTCTTCTTCCTCCTACACAGCGGCATAACTATTAAAGTTACTTTCAAAATGCTATTTGTTGCAAGCGCGCCGCGCATTTGTGGCACAAGTAGCAACTACTTACTTACTTAGCGGCGGAGGCAAAGCTGTTTGTATTGTTTGTTGGCTACGTTGCTGATGGCGGCGTGACTACTTTACTCGTTTTGGCGACTTGACAATTTGGCTGCTTCTCCACAGACTCGGGCTGCTGTGCTTGCAGCAGTAACATTTTCCTTCGCCATTGCCAGCAGCTAAATTTTATACATATATGTATGTATATGTATGTACATATAAGTGTATGTAGAGAGTCTCCAGGCAGCATTATTGTTTTTCACTTCCGGCATCACGCTCTTCGCTCATTTCCTTTTCCTTTCACTGCCAGGCATATGTGATCATCTTTAAAGTACAATCATGTACTTTCAAGCAGACGATGTACCATAAGTATATACACGTATGTAAGTGTGTATGTAGGTGTGCGTGTGTGCTTGGCAAAGTGTAAGAAAATGAACGCAAGCTACAATACTTCCTTCCCATAAAAGTTGATAGCGACAACAGAAAATTGCTTGAATTTTTTATTTCTTGTTTTTTAATTTTTTATTCTTTCTTCTTTTTAAACAAAAATGCTCGTTTGGAAAGTGTAAAGTGATATGTGTGCGTTTGTATTGTGTTACAGTCATAATGGAAGGCACACGCATACATACTTACATTCATATCTAATGTATTTAAAAATTGATATTTGCTGTATTTATTTATTTTTGTAATTTTAAAACAAACAAATACAATATAATTTGATTACCGTTAGAGATTTTTGCTTGCATTACTTATGCAGTATGTGCCGATTTTTTTTTTTCAATTTATCGTATGAAACTCGATTTTGTTCTAAGTTACTAATTTTTAAGAAAAACTATTTAAAGAATTGGATACAAAAATTAATTTCTAGAGCCTAATTATGTGAGAACCATTTTTTTATATTTTATTCGAATTTTGAATTTATGTACTTGAATTGGTATATAAACTTTGGTCCGCAGTAATATAAGTACCAGAACCCATGGACCCATACTTGCAAGATGAATTGACACACATATATACGACCGATTTTACGGTGTATACAAATAAACATTGCCACCAAAAATCGTCCAACTAGCCAGCATATAATAGATTTGTTTCTATATATAACGTTTTGGGTTAAGAATCCAAGTATCTAAGGTAATAAAATTTGGTGTTCCACATAAGTAAATTAAATTGACCATTCACGCTGAAAATCTTAGAAATCGGTAGATTGTATCATTTAATTCTTCTACAACTAATTTTTTTTTTTAGATACGAGTACTATTATTCAATTCTAAAGGAAATGCCATGTGTTGAATTGAGGGTTACATAAAGCCCTGGTAGATACACTTCCCGCACCTATAAGCTTCACTGGAATAGCGATTTAAACTTTTATTTGAGTAGAAATTAAAAATATCTAATTATTTACTTCTCAACCCTCGCAGTCTTGCGCTTTCAATTAGATCAAGGAAAGTCCTGCCACTTGGTTTCTCTTGAGGTCAATTCTTCACCAGCCAATCGCCATAGACAGGAAGATGGACATTACTTTTGGCGAGTATGAACCTATATGGTTGAAGCATAAGAAGTAACCAACTCAAATCTTCTATCGAGTCACTATCGATTTGTGTGGTCTGGCGTTGTCCTGATGAAACAAACACCTTGTCAATCCTACCAAACGCAAAACAAAACCTGCGTCAGTTCACTGCCCTTCGGCCACCCTTTGACGACTCTTTCAGTGATCCACTTTTCCTCATTAGTCAGCACTCGCTTCAGAAATTGGTCGATTTACGATTCGCAGATGCATATTCGGCCCATGAGGGTTTTTCTCGTTAACTCATGTGACACTCAGACATCGCTCTTCTGTATGTATCTAGCCTTTTTCAATGTTTAGCTCCCGGGTAAACAAAGCAGTTGGACTTCAGCTAACAATTAGTATTTTTCCCTTTAGGGTGGTATGTAAAAATACTAGGTATAAACTAGTTATGGATTAGTATCCTCCATACCAAATATAGACTAGTTACGCACCAGTATTTTTAAGACATAATAATACCACTTCACTTTTTGAGGGAAAATCATCAGAAACGGGAATAATAATAATTTCCTGCATCAAGTCCCCTGAAGTATTTTGTTACATTTCTGAGAAATCGTATCAGATACATCCGATGCTAAGATAGGAAAATTATTGAAGATTATCTAGTCAGTATGTTATAACAAACTGGTGTACAACTAGTATCTTTTCTTATAGTCTTAGTATGTGAACTATATTTCGAATGAATATATGTTTTTTGTTGCATTATTAGCATTCAAACCAACAACAGTGATTTATGATATCCAAAGATGACGATTTATAGCCACCACCCATAAGTGCAATGCACAACAAAGAAAGAAAAAAAAAAATATGAAAAATATATAAGATATGACCACTAGCGAGCTCAGAGCTGTTACCAAAAAGTTATAGATGAGCTTCTTTTTTAAATAAATTGTTTCAAAACTAGCACAAATTTTGCGCTAAACTCTGGTATATGCTTTTGGCTGGTGCATTCACATAAATATAAATAATATTCGTATATATATCTACATATATATATTTGTCAAGTGGTTCACTTCAAAGTGCCAATTTTAAAGAAAAACCGAGCGCTAGTGAAAATGAGGTAAGCAAAATTGGCAGTAAAGACAAAAAAGAAACTCTAACTACATAGAAAGAGAAGGAGGCGAAGAATAAGAAGAAGAAGAACAAACAAGCAGTGAAAGATTTCATCGCTTAAGTGGCAAAAAGTATCTCACTCTGTGATTTAACAGCTACTTCAGCATTTCGGTGTCTATTTATGCATGAAATGCAGCGTCGTCGCAGCAGTCAACAGGAGAGCATTGAATGTGTGCCAACACAAGCCACCTACTTAGCTACAAAAACAACAGCACCGCTGATATTAATGCCAGTCTTCGTGTATTTGTTAATGTATGGTATACAAATAAGAATAGTATGTATGCATGTATTTAGCGTGATTATAGCCTGGCCAACGAGGCGTGTGCGCAACCACAACGCTTTGTAGCCGCTGGCCTTGTGGCTTACGCTTGAGTACGCTCCAGCGCTAATTGTGCGACAAAGCGACTTACAATGATGTGGAAAAAAATATTTTCTTTAAAAATAAATTACAAAAGCCCACAATAAGCCACAATGTAGGCTTAATTTTAAAGAATTACCTTTTGGTAATATTCTGGCGTTTTCTTTTCTGTTTGATTTTGATGGCCCAAGGCTAAAATGTGCATTTTCAATTGCGAAGGTTGTGGCGAATAGATTTGAATATATACGAAAGAGATAAGAATTATTTTTGTGGGATAAAAATTTTATTTTCTAGGAAATTTTCAAGCAATACGGATGACTGAAGGCCATTAAGACAGAAATATTTTTGAAAATCGTAATTTTTGTGAAACGTTAATCTGATTTGAATATGAGTGAAGTTTTCGAAGAAATACGGACATTTAGCTTTGTACGCTAGCTGGGTAGGTACGGAAAATGATTCCTCAGTGGCCTCTTTACATAAAAAACTTATTATAAATTGATGAAGTTTAGGGTTATACAAATTGCGGTTTCGAAAATTAACGTAAAGAAAGTGCATTCAAAATATTTTTTCATGAAATTCCTTTTTTATTATACAGTTTTAATATTGGCATTATAGGTGCAGCACTCAATCACTCAAATAACCGCTGGTGAATTTTTGTAAATTTCGAGCCGTTTAAATTAATTATCGAACTTTTTTTGGCACATATTGGGAAAGATCTAAGCTACAAGTGCACGAATGTTGGTCTTCAAAGGATTGAGAGTTTTATCCGCATAAACATGGTCTTTTGCGGAACCCCACAAAGAAAAATTTCAACGGTGTCAAATCGCACTATCTCGATGGCCAATTGACACCGCCGAGACGAGAGAACCGTGAAATTTCTCTCGCAACATATACGCGTATGTATATATATATAATTTCCCTTCGTGTTGTGTTAACTTTAATTGCAGCCTAAAAAAGGCGATTATCATACGATAATATTGCTCTGAATTGACAATGATAACCTCGCTGTTGTCATTTTCAAAGAAGTAAGATCCAATCACACCTGCGGACTAAAGAGGGTGCCATGCAGTCTGATTTCTTTTTATATTTTTGACGATTCACCGGGTGAGGAATGTTCCTCATCGCTGATGAAAATTTTTTTCAAAAAATCTCCATCTTCTGCCTCAGTTGTTGTGTGAGCTGGGCCTAATATGGGTATAGGTGGTAAGTTCAGCTACAAATATATACCATAATCTGACAGTTCTTGATCTTAAGAATGTCGAGAAGTAGTCACATAACCCTCACATTATCTGTAACCGAACCAGTCTTTTCAAACTTCTGCAAAAAGTTTCCACTTGTTTGGGTAGTAGGATGATTATGTGCACTGTAATCTCTCCTCAAAGCATGAAACGTAGCCACTTTTAAACCAGTGTTTTTGTAGTTGGTTTTAAGTATTTTAACGCGTTGTGCGGTTGCTAAGCGATCCGTTTTCATAAATACCTGAATTTTAACTAAAACAAAACAAGTTTGGTTTGACAATTGAGTTTGACAAATTTAAAATTTACTTTTAAAACCACGAAGTTGATAATCTTATAGAGCAAAAGCGCAATTTCCTGAGAAGTTGTCAACTTTACAACTCTTTTGCTAAGCACATGCCGTAGTTGGGTTATCTTGATCCTCCCAGTACTGATTCTGCATGGCTTATGCGTAACATTTTAAAAACATACTATACCAGACCTTGTCTATTTCAAGCTTTAATATGTATATTTTTTTTACATTTCAGCTATTGAAGGCGTTTATTCCACTTGTAAGCCAACCAAACTGGTGGCTGTTCATTTGAGCTGCACACTGATGGGGTGTCTCATTAAGTGCATTGTGTGTGCATATGTTATGCATATACGAGCATATATATAAATTTATAAATATAAATGCATACAAGCGCCATACACATATACATATATATATATATATATATATATATACATTTATTTACGCTGTCTATTTTTATGCGCTTCACATTTTTTCTTCGCTTCCTTAATGCCTTGCAGAGACTCTAACTAGCTGCATTGTTTAGTTGCTTTCAGTTTTTTTTTGCTTGAACTTGGCCTTTAGTAGATTTCATGCATCGTTTACTCAACAATTTATTTATTTTACACGCAATTTCTTTCATGTGGATAGTATACGCGGAAATGGCTGGTAGCATGTGTAAAAAATCTGCTTTCAAACTTGTGTATAGTTTTATTTTTTCATTTTCTACGGTTTTTAAAATACCAAAACGACCGATTGAGACAAGGACAGCCGGTTTGAAAAGGACCGCACAAGCCATGAAAAGACCAGATGTAGGTGCTGGTACAAAGGCCTACACGGGCTCAGGTCCAACATCAGTATAAACAAGCTGGAATCTTCAAAGGTTTTAGGTTGCAGAATGTTGCCCCCATGTTGTCGAAGCCAAGCAAAAGCGAGCCATAGGGTAATACATCGGCCACCCGCACCCAGCCTACGCATCGAAAAGACTAAAATCTCAAGAAAACAATGTGAATGGTTCCAAAAGACATATACTCTTACCTGCCCTCCGCATTATTAACATTAGTAACATTCCAAAGTGCAAAATCACTTTACGCAATTGCACATTAAGCCAGGGAACACAGACAGGAAGGATCGGGATTGCAATATTTCTCCAGATAATTGAAAAATTGTATTTTATTATATATGATTTTGGGCGGGGTGTTCAAAAGTGTACTGAGAAGATACCATGACATGACACCATAGTCTGACTCAAGAGCTCAAGTCGTGTTCAGACGTTATAACAATAAAATCCTATAACCAGGCATTATCAGACGTTGGAAAGCTATGATCTGGGTAAGACTTGGCGGCACTTCGTACGGTGGATCTCTTTAGTATTCTGAGGACCTAGGTATAGGTGCTAGAAGAGCTTGGCTCTGTTCCTATGCAGAGTTTCTCCAGCTCATATACCTTGCCATTTCATGTCTTGTGAAAAGGACGATCTCTGAACCAATAGGTGGCTTAGCCATTTCCTTATAGAGGTATAATCTTTTTCTGTCGTTAAAGATTGATTTCCAGAATTGAGGAAACCACTCTTGAGACCCAAGAGGTTTTGAAAAAGTGAGCCATGTAGTGCTTAGAAACGAAAACTATAATGGATTAAGGGGAAAACTATATTAAACATCTTCTAATAATATCTTTTCACAATAAAGATTCGTTGGGAAACTCTTTTACGTTTTTCTCGTTTGGTAATCAATAAAATTGACTCTTTAGGCGAATTTTGCTATATACCATACACACCACTCAGTAGTGCATACATTGATAAGCATATGTGTACATACATATATTATGTAAGCTCATGCATTTTTAGCTATTTAAATGCATAACAAATATGTGCTGAGGGATATGCCAATGCACACACTCACACACATCACACACATCAGCAGCGATGGTTACGAATAAATGAACGAGGGTTGCTAGAAAAATTTTGAAAATTCCAATAATACCAAAATTTTATTTAATTATTTTTTAATTTTAAATGCCCGCTAGACTTACGAAAAATATATGGCCTAGTGATCTGTATTCTGGCGTTCTACAAGCGCGATTGGATTACGCTAGATGGCACTAGAAATATGATATTTTTGTAGGAAAAAAGATAACCGGAGAAATGTTGATCACTTAACTCGGGTACTTTTTGGGGGCGTGTCGAAGATGGACACCAGAAAAAAGAAAAGAAAATTAAGGCCAGAAAGTTTCAGGAAATTGTGTTTTTATTCGATATTCGCGGTTTGGTTCATCAGGAACTCGTTTCAACGGGAACGGGTCAATAAAGGGTATTATTTGAGCATTTCGATTGCCCAGAAACTAAGCGTAGCAGAGAAAACAGTTTGTTACCACTTGAAAATGTTTGGGTACACTGACACTGGCGATGTGTGGGTGGCACATGAGTTAACGAGAAAAACCTTATGAGCTAAATTTGCATCTACGAATCACTGCTATAGCAAAATCGACCTGCTTCTGAAACGGATGGTGACTGGTGATTTCCTTTCAGTAACTTCAAATGAAAACGGTCGTGGTTAAAGGACATTGGAATCTACCAGGGTTGACAGCCAGACGTCAGGGTTTTGTTGTATGTTATTCACTATGAGCTGCTACCCTGCGACCAAACTCTTAATTTGAGTCTGTTATGAGTGTGACTCGCCAGAAACTCCGAGAGCTTGGATACGAGGTTTTATGCACTTAGCTTATAATCCGGATCTCACACTAAGTGATGACCATCTGTTCCTGCCTATGACTAATGAGTTGAATGGTGAAAAATTATTTCAAGAGAAACCTGTGAAAATCGATTGACTCAATTATTTGCCAATAGGCTGGTGGAAAAATGTCAAAAAGTTATTGAGTAGAACGGTGTTTATTTCACATAAAGTGGATAATTCTAACTATGGTAAAAAAAGCTTTGATTTTATTGCTTAAACAATAGCTTGATTTTTACAATACTAACATTTTTTATTCATCCCATCAATATGTTCTGAGCTAACAATTAGCTTTAAAAAACATTTTAGAAATGCTTGCACTGTTAAGAAAAACTTATAGTGCAACCCACATATGCAGTACTATAAATGTATATATACACTATTTATTTATTATCTACATATCCATATATATACACATGCACATAGCTTTGGATGAAAGAGTTTCTTAGTGCTTGTTAAGAGCATTTCAAGTGCATCAAGTATTTGTCTCATACATACATAAATGTAGGTGTATCTTTGTGTATGCATGACTATATCTATGTATAGATATAACTATGTGCGCATGCATAAGTAGTTGAGCAGCTTGGCAATTGCTTCAAGCTCATGTCGGCACCTTCAAAGCGATAGATTTATATCCTTTGATTTGTGCTTGAAGGGTTGAATGAGTTTTGAAGATGTCAGTGTTCAGTAATCTGCTCAAAGTGGAATATTAGTAGTCATTCTTGGAATTTTCATTTATAGAAAATAAATTTATTTGCATTTACGAGTGTCATAAAATTACTAAAAATAATTGAAGAAATCGAAAAAATACTGAAGTCATGGTGTGCGTTGTTTGACGTTGCGATTAACCGTTAATACACGCTGATACCGTTAACAGTATCTAAACATTTCGAGAACTTCTTTGCGATGAACATGGCCTCCAAGAAGTGAAGCCTCAAGACCTTTCGTTGGTTTTTCATTATTTTCAATGGACTGGAAACCGCTTGGAAGAAGATGAGCATTACTGAAAAATCATCTCTTCCAATAAAGCTCATTTACATTTCGGAAGTTACCTTAAGAAGGAAAACTTTCGCATTTGGAGCTCTCAAAACCCACTCGTAGCCATTGCAAAGTCAATATGTCCACAACTACTGACTGTTTGGTCCATTTGTTCCGGTTTGCTTCGAAATTGAACCAGAAACCGTTTCTAAATGTTGAAGAGAATGACATGGACGTTATGTGGTTTTATGAGGACGACGGTAGGTGTCACACCGGCAACATTACAATCGATTTTTCCGGTACTGTGTTCGAAAATCGCATAATTAGCCGACACAATAATGTTGCCATCAGTCTCGCATGGCAGAGGTGATTTCATTGCGGTGGATTTTTTTGTGACGCCAAGTATCCAACGAAACGTTATATACGTTGGTCTTGCTAAGGAGAGTTCTCTTAACTTCCCAAATATTGCTATTGTTGTTGTTGTTGTTGTTGTTGTTGTTGTAGCGGTTCTCTAGTCCCGCTTAGCGACAGGTTAGTTAATCTGAGTCACCGAGGTCATCTAACGAGAGGTCCAGGAAACAAGCTGTTTCGATGGGTTCGGACCAGAAAAGAGAGGGGATTAGATGCGGCGGTTTCAGGGGCGTGTAAAGAGGTGCTTAGTGTCGTGAGGAGACTCTCTATGGTAAATGTGGGACTTTATCCGGCCAAGGGTTGTTAATCTTTCGACGACTTAACCCCGTTTAGGTCAACAGGTAATTTCCCAAATATTCAAACCACTTGGTGTGTTTTATGAAGATCAGCAGAAAAATGATGCACAGTGATGTAAGTTCTGCTAGGTGATCGATTAAGAAATTTTCGAGAAGTCGATAACGGACCGCCCCGAGTGCTGGGCAGTGGTAAAGGTAATATTCCACTGATAACTCCTTATCTATGTCCATGCAGCTGTGACAGAAGTCGAGAAGCATCCCATATCTCCACCACGAGTACCCATTAAACACCGTCAGGTTACTATATCGGTTGTTGTCCTGCTTAAAAGGACAAAATATTTAGTTATTAGTATATTGCACGTGCTTTCACTATGCCATCTGCTCTGGGCCTTTCTGATAAAAGCTAGTCTTAACAGATGCTCTGAATCGGAAAAAGGTTTGTTTATGGTCCAAGCATGGGTAGGGACCGGCTGAGTAAATTCTACATAATAAGGGTTCGGAAGGTCGGTTGCTGACTGTAATGCGGCGGTAACGATATCATTGCCCACTCCTCCGTATTGTGGCGTTTATAGTAGAGTTTTCTGAGGTACAAGGTTTTCCTTACAATAAACTCGCTATTATTCCTCTGGATATGATTTGGATCGCTGAGGTCTTGGAGGAGGAGAAGAGCTTCCTCAGTTTATTTCCCTCTGAGTTCCTTTGAATGTCATTATAGAAGGATTTCCCAGATCCTCTTTCTGCAACTCTCGAATGAACACGCACACACCCTTTGAAACTGCCTTGAAATTGCATCGTAAATTAATAAAATCATCGCCATTAAGTTCAACTACTTCAACTGCCAATCAACAATTCGCTTAATTAATTAGAAAGTCAAAGTGTATGCCACTTCAATAAGTGTGAACATTTCAATGTAACAATTGCACGAAGTGTAACCAACACCCCACCAGCAGCCTCACTACACGCACACACACAACTATTTGGTAATAATAACAACAACAATCAATTACAACAAATGTAAGTTAGAAAATAAATTTTATTTTCAGTTATTCTCTGATTCCCAATAGACAGTCAAGAAGTCGTTTTAAGTGTAATGCGATGTTGGTTGTTGCAGCTGTTGTTATTCCTACTGCTGTTGCTGTTGCTTTTACTGTTGCTATTCAACTTACGTTAACACCTGACCATAGATAATGTCAGGTAACTAAATTGTAAATGCGAAAACGCCAACAAGAGCAATATCAATTACACATTTAATTGTGAGCGAAGAAGAAGTGCAAAAGAAGAAGAAGAAGAAGAAGAGAAGGCGTGGCGTTGAAGACGACAACGTTATTACATCACCAGCCACAATACTCTTTCGCTCCACCCCTTTGAACTTTGTTGGTGTTTAAAATTACCTCAAAGGGTTATGAAGCAACAAAATCAGCAAATTGACCTTGATGGCGGCAAAGTATAGTAGTTAGAGGCTATAAGTTATCAGCAAACGTAGAGAGGAGAGTTGCTGAGTGCAAGCAGTTAACACGAGCGCTAACTAAACAATGGCAATAATAATATTTAGAAGTACCTGCTATCGTTAAATGAAATTTATGTGTGTGTTTGAGTGTATGTGTGTGCAAGCGACAGGTGCGATAGCGAGAAAGAAAGTATTACGAGAGCAATGAGTTTTCTCGAGAGACACAGCAAAGGCATTTACTGCTGCTGGCAGTGTGAGTATGAACGAGGACTGAAATATCCTGGCGTTTTTATTCAAACTCTTCATTATTGGTACTTTGAATTTAGTATTGGTAGTTGCATATAATATTTTACCATGAACAACCGAAAATACTGAGGCTTTTCAGCTGATTCAGGATATGATTTTTCCGACGCTGCGGACAACACTCACCAGCTGCAAATTTACGGTTTCATTTTATTTTATTATATTTTTATTTATTTATTTATTATATAAATTCAGCCTCCACAACGAGACATCCCCAAATGGGTTGAGGCTGATCGACTTCGCCGGGTCCTGATATATGGTTGTGTGTAGTACTAAATTCCGGCATAAGAAAACTCAACAAGTAGCTGTCCACTGATCGAAAAATTCATAACCATATCGATCATGTTGCGATAGACGGAAAACATCTCTCAAGTGCTCTGCACGTGCGTTCACTCCGAGGACCCAATATCCAGTCACACGCCTCTGTATATCAAAAACTGACAGTCAACAAACGAAAAGAAGGCTCGACGGCTTTCTACTCGACTTACACTCCTGCTCTTGGAAAATACCCGTGAAAAGAGGATCGACACCCACCACCACTTCGTCGATTTTAAAGCCGCCTTCGGCAGCACGAATAGGAGCTGCCTTTACGCCGCTATGTCTGAATTTGCTATCCCCGCAAAACTTATACGGCTAAGTAAACTGACGTTATGCAGCACTAAAAGCTCCGTCAGGATCGGGAAGGACCTCTCCGGTCCGTTCGATACCAAACAATGTACAGTACAATGTTCTATAAGAGCGTATAGCTGCTGGCGAACGCCAATGACATTGATATTATTGGCTTCAACAACCGCGCCGTGAGTTTTTCTTCCGCCGGATTGGATAAAGAAGCGAAAGATATGGATCTGGTAGTGAACATATTTTATACTAAGCCGCTTCTGAACAGCTGATGGTTTTTATGAGGAGCTGATGGTTTTGTCAGAAATACACTAGGGGGGGTTGACATTTCCTGCCGAGAGGCGACTACAACTAGAAAATTTAATTTAGTTTTTCATTTAAATTAATCTTTTATAACTTTTGGATGTTGATCGTATCAGGATTTGAAGGGCTACCGCGGCCGCCAAGTTGGCAATTGAAAAGTAAAGTCCTCTTTTGACGAGCGTGGACAATGTCGACATCTCATGAGTCTGCCTTTGGAGTCTCCGAGAAAAAAGTTTGCGAAAGATTTATGGATAGAACAGTGAGCTGTACTAGTTAACCGATGACATTGATGTAGTTCAAAGCTGGTGGAAGCAGGGAAAGAAGAAGACCTTCATTCCGTTGAAAGGATCAGGTAGTTTCACTTGATATTTCCAGCTGGCGCCAAACCGCGAAGAGAAGATAGGAATGGCACGCTATAGTTGATTCGGCTATAATCGCATAAACGGTGCTCATCTCAGTGAAGAAGAAGTGTTTAATTTAACTTAATTTATATAATTTCATTTTATTTTGCTATAATTTTAATTAATTTTTTTTTTTGGAATTTCTGTATTAAATATGCACAAAGAATTGTCCTAAATTTTTTAAAAACGATTCCAGAAAATCTCATTTCCAGTAATAACGATCTGTTTGCTTATCATAGAAATTACTTTGAGTGTGTTTTCCAGCATTCACAACACATGACTTGACGTTTCTTTTGGAGAAAAAGTAATATTAATAACAAAAAGACCCTCTCCTTTTCATGCGAATTCCACTACATTTGTGCAGTTAATATTAAACTTGTTCGCCAAAGGCGTTTAAGTAGAAAATATACTACTTTATTCAGTTTATCGATTTGCACGTGCACATTGCAAATCACCATACTTTTGCAATTCAGTTACACATACATATATGCACTGGCGGTATGTGTGTGTAAGTGTGTGTGTGTGTGCGTTCCGTTGACGCATTTAGTGACGGATTGACTGAGTGTGAGCAAGCAATAGTCCTTTGAGCAACAGCTGCCATTGGCGCTACTTAACTGACAAACCTGCCACTCTTTGTTGTATGCTGTTGCACCTGCTTACATTAGAGATTCTAACTGACATAATGCACTTGCAGCTAGAGTGAGATTATGTACGCATATACATACAATATATATGTAGTGAGTATTTCCAAGTCAACAGGTGGGCTTGCGTTGTTAGCTTTGGAGGCAATTGAATGCGCAAAATCTCAGTTTTATTCAATGGTTCAAGTCAAAAGGTAACAGCTACGTGCTTCTGGAGGGCTGGTGGGTAGTTTTTCCTATGTGCCAAGCGTTGCCGCTTGAATACATCGACACCGTTGTTTGTGCAGTATACATCCAAGCGAGTATCCTGGCTTATTTATTTGTACATATATTAGGTTTTTTTTTTGTACAAAACTATATTTATCTAAATGTATGCCTGCAAGTGTAGTTGTGCTGTATAAATTTATAAAATGAATTGCTTTCGTTGCTTTTGCCATTTTTCTACAACATTTGTTGTGTTTGCTGTTGTTGCAACCGTACATAACACCTGCCATTCAAGCTCACTCACTCTATAATGGTTTGATAGGAAGGAAGGATATTGATGCTGGCAAAGCTATTTCCAGCACACACACACACACACACAACGAGCAAGCTGCGCATAATGAAGACTGTCTGTGTGAATGTGAGAATATGCTGCAGCTGGAAACTGACTGACATTCACTTCGCTTGCGTTAACCGTGGCTGCACGCCTACCTCGGCTGGTGAGTGAGAATGAAATATTAAGTGTATTTGGCCCTACACAAAAGGGAAGCAGCAGAAGGCAGCTTGTTGGCGCTGGAGCAAACAGTGCATCAGGTGAAAGTGGTGGAGTTGTTGTTGCTATTATTGTTGTTGTTGTTCAACGAATGAGTTAAGTAAAAGTGGATGGAAGTGATTTTCTAATCAGTCTATTGTAAGTAATTTTTCTCTCTACTTCACTCTCTCCAGCACACCTCTTCCATTCGGTATATTTCCTGCTGGCACTCTCGGCAACGTGTAATAAAATGCTCACTCACCTGGATGCGTTGGTGGTGCGAAATAATTTTTATTTTCCTATTTAGTTCATACATATACCGCTGTTTGTATATATACGAATGCAAAAAAATAAAAAATAATATATAAGTACTCGTATTACAGAGAAGCTGGGCAGTTAGGAAATAAAGTCATTACAATAGAACTGGTAGAAGACTAATTTGGCAACTAGTTCGTTACGTTTTAATCTTTATATAGTTTTATGGTAGTGAAATTATCAATAAAAATTATACCGTTAAAAATATAAAAAACTGAATATCGGTGCTAACTTTGGTACATTTTTCCATTTTTAATTTCATAAGTTGAGATTTTGCTAAGATAATTTTGTTTTAGCTGCTATTTTTTTGTTTAATAAACACAAAGACCCAAAATTCTATTATTTAGAAAAATTATAATTTTAATTAATATAACTTTTTGCGTATGATTCAAAAATATTTTTTGTTGTGTTCAAAATTATTGATTTTAAGAACAATTTAAATCAAAACATGTTACAAAAAAATTTTATCAACTGAAAATAGTAGACAATCGCAAAAACAAGTAAATATTAGCGCAGGGGTTACAACACTATATAGTTAAGTCAAGACCGGTGATTCGGTCACTACTTTAAAGAGTAGTCTTTTATAATTTTTTCTATAGTTAAAATTCAATTTTAAAAATTTATTTTATCAATATGGAATGAAATTTAGTAATGCAAGCAAAAACATTAAAATTTTTGTTGCTGGATAATTTCATTAATAGTTAAATACTTAAGAAATTTTTCCATAATTTTATTTTGATTTTTTTCAAATATTTTTTTGTTTGGTTTTTTTTTTGTGTTCTATAAATGTTTACTTAATGACAGGTTTCACATGCCTTTCATATGTTTTCCCTATAATACTATTTTTTGTTCTGGAAATCATATTTTTAACAGTTGTAAACTCTGGTTGTCGCTAGTATAGGTACATTTTGGGGTTTGGAAAATAAGCGTAAGCAAATTGAATTTCGAAAAATTTTTTTCATGAAATTAATTTTTTATTCTAAAATTTGAACCTTGGCTTTATAAACGTATGTAATACTACACCATTCAATTGACCTTACTGCAAGTTTTTGCGATCCGTTTCAGATAGTTTTCGACCACTTTTTGGCACATATTGAGTGAGATCTCAGCTATAACTTAAAGAGTGCTGGTTTTCAAGTGCTCAAGAGTTGAGCTTTTGTACGCATATACATGGTCCTTCGCGTAGCGCCACAAAAGAAAATCCAACGGCAAATAAGACGACAAATTCTTTCCGTAATATAGCCATATTCGCGCTTGCTGTGTGGCACGACGCATCGTATTGTTGAAACCACTTATTGTTTATTGTTAAAGTCGTGTTCTGCAATTGCCAGTGAAATGTTTGGTTTGACAGTTAGGTTTAATGGATGTCAAAATATACCATAATCCTGCACTTTTGAAATCACAAACTAACTATATAACTCTATATATCTGCTGAAGAAAAAAATAAAAATTTTTATTTTGGTTTAAAAGTGTTTAAAACATTTTTTGACGTCCATTTCTTGCTGTTCTTCAAATACTTGCTTTCTCCTTTTTAATTAGGAATGTAACGACATTATCATTAAAATATTCACATATGTTTACTTAAAACTCATTACGAAATACGAAAACGTTCATTCTGATAATTTTTTATTTTTATATTCTGCTAATGCAATCCAATATTTTAACCTTTTATTTATAAGCTAATGACTTTTTCAATGACCTTCCTAAGAATATCATAAAGAAAGCTTTTCATATCGTTTTTGCTTAAAAATTTCGCCAAATCGCAAAGTTTTCTTTTCATTTCATATTTGATGGAATTGCTTCGAAAAAATATTAACGTAATCAAACACACAACTTCTCAAATGTATAACTTTGTGTGTACTTTCAAACTAGTTACAAAGAGTATTTATTCTACTAAATTCAGCATAATTTGGACTCAGCACATTATTTTGTAGCTATTTCATTTACAAGTAAAGTATCTTCTTGTATATTAAATTTGCACATTTCAATCAATATAAGAGTGTGTCATGTGCAACAGCGTGAAGGTCAAATCACAACAGCAACAATTTTATTAAGTAGCTGATAAATATTTATACAAGATACACATATTAGTACGATGAGTAGATTTAACTTCACTGCATTGCGTAGAAGGACTTTTTCTGTTTATCAAAGTTTGGTCTGTAGCATCCGAGTGTTGATTGAGGAATAACACGAAAAGTGTTTGCCGAATGGTCTTAGAATTTTTAGAGAAAACATTTTTATTAAATCAGATTTTTTTTTTTAATTTTAAATTAATATGTATTCTTTCGTACATTTAATTTTTACTTTAGTATACAAAAAATGAAATAAGATGAAATTGAAATTCTAAAACAAAAAACTATAAACTTCTTATAATTGTTTTGCAACAGTATGGACGCATTTTGGTTATAAGTCTCGAGTTAGCTAAATGCCTGGTTTATTTGTAGGTATGAATTGAATATTTTTTGTAATACAACAAAGAAAAATAGTAGATGTGACAGGTGTATCGGAGATCACCACACCTCCTTATCAGACTTCTTATGGCAGGGATCGAACAAACGGATCCTGACTTAACAGGCGAGTATTCTATCAATGCGCCAAAATCAGGCATATAATCTATTGTTGTATTATTCAATTCGTTATTAACCAACAACTATTAACTACGCTAATTTAGCCACTATATTCTTAATAGCCTGGTTAGTGGGTTGCTTTGGAATCCTGTATACTTCCATGCGTTTTTATTTATTGAAAGTATGTAATTAGCGAAAATTGTGATATTGTTAAGTATTATTTTCATAAATTTTATATTAACCTAATGTTTGACCGTGACTTTGTCCGCATGGAATTTGGTTCTAGTAAGATATATTAGATTTATTTATATTTCTATATTTATATATTAGTTTTATTATAATTTATGAATTATTTTGTACTATATATGATCCACATATTAACCAAAGTCGAGCCATCGAATTGATCCCACTTTTCGAGAGAAAAAATATTCACAATAGTAATTTGGGTTAAAAGTATTAATGCACCAAATTTTATGTAAATCAAACCATAAATATAATTTTTTCAAATAGATCGGACCCAGATCCACTTTCCGGTAGAAAAAGTATTCCCCATGGCAGTTTGGATAAAATGCTACCACTGAACCAGGTTTAATGTAAATAAAGGGCTAAAAAATAAATTAGATTTTTTCGAATACATAGACCCCAGGCCCACTTTCTGGCTTATCGGTTGCATACCTCTTACGCAGAACACTCCCTCCAGGTTACAGATGTCTACGACCAGTGGTATAGACTGTGGGTGATCCGTCAGTCAATTAGGGCAAACCCTATTCTATATATATTGTATATATAAGGTTATGTTGTATAATATTGTGACGAAAATACTACATACGAATGTGAAGTGAGAAGAAGAGGTCGATAACTAAAACATGTTCTAGATGGAGTACATGTATCGAATGCTCGTTATCGAGAACACTCAAACAGAACTTTGTAACTCCTAAACCGGTGGGTATTTACAAGCGAAGGACACACTGTAGGGAAGTCGTTGATGACAACGCTGAAGTAGAGTGAATAAGTAAACTTTGTGTTTAAAGTAATTAAGCTGAACAAAAGATTTTGTGGCGTTTATTTAACTCCCGATGGAAATTGGTTACAATATTAAAATTTTATTTAAACTAAAATATCAATTGAAAATAAGAGTAAAATATTTTGCAAATATATACCATATTAGTATTTTTTAAACATAATAAGTTGACTAAAATTAAATTCATTGGAAAATCAAATTTGTTTGAATTTTAGTAAATATTAAATTTTTTAAGTAATTTTTTTTATTATATTTTTAATTTGTGCTCGTTTACTCTTTAATGTTATTCCTTAACAAATTGCCATAAAATAAAAAAGAACTTTATTTTATATAAATATTAATACCATTGTATACATTTGCGCAAAAGTTCACGGCAGGTGTGTAGTCGTGCATATGGCCACAAAGCCGCCGCAATGTAGTGACCACAGGAATTTTTAATGCTTTTTCCCGCTTTTACCTTTCCAACTCACTATTTTTATTTTTATTCTCATTTATTTGTTTTTATTTATTTACATATCTACATTTTAATTCACACAAAATGAAATGCATATCGTGCACAGCTGCTGCTTCATCGCTTTATTGTAATGCCAGATTTGCATTTGAGTTCTGCGGAATTTGTGTGTAATTTGCATACGCTTGTAAATTGATAACACGGTATTTGTAAGTGTTTTATGTACAAAAAAGGAGACAGAAAATGTATTTAGGGATTTAAAGTAAGGAATGAAGGTAATGGAGAAAACAATTATAGAGGATTGGAAAAAATTTCTAAAGCTATAAATTATCTATATAAATATTTTTCAAAAATATGATGTGCTCCATGGCGTATGAGTAGCAAAAAAATATTAAAACAAATAAAAAAAAATAAAATAAAATGAATGAATTCATTTCCAAAGTTGAATCTCTGGAATAACTGTGAAAAACATATTAAAATCCACCAAAATATATTTTTTTCGACTGTAGCGAGCAACAACAACAAATACTCATATGCGTGTGCAATCAAGTGCATAACCACTGTTGCGTATTATTAAATGTATTACATACATCCATCCATTTGTTTGTATCTTTTAGCCTTTAGTCTCGTAATGGCACTTCAATATTCACACCTCTGTATTGGCAAATGACTATGTACAAGTTTTTTTTACGCACTTACCTTAATTTGCGGTTGATTTCTTTGCTGGCCATGTTTTTTGTGCATTTAATTGCATTAATTAAAATTTCCATTACAATTATAAAATTTTTAAAAGCACTCACTCATTCACTCATTCGCCCATTCATTCATTCAAGGGAAAAGAGCAATTTGAGTGCGTTATAAAGCGTGTGCATAAATAAAATTTGCACATCTGTAACAGAAACATATACATATACATATAAGTGTGCGAAGCATATTTATATGCGCTCATGAAAAGGCGGTTCACAGGTGTTTCTTTGCTTTTATAAGCTTGTTGTGCTTTTGCAAAATTAAAAAAAATATATTTTGCTTTTTTTACACACACTTATACATATAGAAATATGTGCTTATAGAACCGTATGTTATTATTTGTGAAAAATATGTTGAATTTTTTGGTCTTAGATTTCAGAAAGAGCCTCTTACGTGAAGAACATTGTGCCAAATTGAAGCAAGCAGCAATAACTTAGGACGTTTATCTGCTGGTGCCTCCAGATAATGCAGTTTAACCTCGTGAGATCAACCTCTGACTGCAGAGCATCGGGAACTCATAAATTACGTGGTATGTTGTCTCTCCCAAAGCCTATTCTTTACCTCTCTGGCTGTTAATTCCACAGCTACGTTCGCTCCAGAGTGTATTCCCGTTTTAGCCAGTTCGTTGGCTATATTATAACCTTTGATATCCATGTTCTACGCCAATATTTTAATTGAGTCTTTGCAAAGTACCACACTTAAGACCGATAGAACCATTGCAAACATCTAGGCTTAGAAGACATTGCACTTAAGTGACTTCCATATTTCTGCGTTTGCCTCTATTGTAGCTGTCAGAGATTTTGGGAAAGTCAGACGCGTAACGGCGTTATGTGTTCGTGATAAGAAAAAAGTGATAGCACAGTGTCTCGGGAATCTTAAAAAAGTACACTTTTTTTTACGTAGCATAAGTAGGCTTCCGCTCTTCATCTCCGGTGGACACAAATAATCATAGAGGCATATCCCTGAAAGTGATGTATAGAATGATGGTTTCACTGTATTCTTTTCAGGTGGAATTGGAGGCTATAGCCAGACTGCATTAAGAGCCGTGGAATGTGCAACATAAAAAATCGAAAATCGTAGAGAACTGCCACAGATCACTTCACGTGAGCTTAGCAGTTCTCTTTGAATTTGTATGGGTGCCTGAAAACAGTAGCATAATGGGCAATGAGATGGTCAGGAAGAGTCCTTCCTCTTTCGTCCTCATGTAAGAGCTTTGGTATACTGCTTTCAACTTGTAAGCCCATTATAGGTGACTTATTCATTTAAGATGATAACTTAAGAGGGAGAAGTCCCAATGCGGATGATGCAACGTGGACAATGTGATCAAAATGGAATAAAAAAAGGTCACGTAACCTTTTCAGGCTAAAAAGAAATGAGATATCAACAGTTATAGGTCTTCTCACTGGACATATTCTATTGAGCAGGCACGCAGAGAAGTTGGGCGTATCATTTAACGACTTCTGCAGAAGTCGCAGACAAGAAGAAGAACCTGAAACCTTAAGGCATTTCTTTTGCGAATGCCCCACACTTTGTAGGAAATGGTTGACTTCTCTGAAGTCAGCAATTTGTGGAGACTTGAGTGAGATAAGTGGAGGCAAATATACGACAACTGCTCTGTTTTGGAAACTGCCCAAGTTAGTTTGATTATCGGTTGCCGGTTAGGATCTTCTGCGGTATCATAATGGGCCCGTTTGATAGCAAAAGTGAGGTGACGCGTGGCAGTCATTTGAACCAACCAACCTTGAAGGTTGCGGAGTTTTCGGATAAAAACATTTTTGCGCTTGCCTTTCATACAACAAATTAAAAAAATTTGATTGAAATACATTGCCTCTCACTTGAGTTCCTGGGAACGGATACATAGAGAAAAACTCCCTGCCTCATCGCACACGTATACGTATTGACTCTCCCTGCGACCTGAAATAAGTCAAACCACACTTGGCCGAGAAGAGATTAAATTTGTTCATTTTAAAAGTGACTTAACTGAAGATCTCATTTTGGTAGAAAATTATAAATCACCGAAAGACACTCGGTTAAATCTTCAACCAAAAGTAGTTAAAATTCATTTTGACTGAAAAAGGGGTTCAAATTGAGAGATTTGGCGCATATTTCCTTGAGATAAGCATTTTGTCTTTTTCAACTTTCCTTTGGCAATTCTAAATTAAGTCAGTAACTTTTGTCTCCCGCGGCAAGGACAGTAACCGCTTTTGGTTATGAACTTATCTGACACTGAACTTGTAATTTTTTGTATTCACGTAAGTGCAATGTAGAGAAGGAAATTGTGAATAACGATTGTATGTGAGAAGTTAAAAAGAATGAAGCGAATAGAGCGCAAGAGAGAGAGGGAGAGAGAAGAGAAAATGTGTGTGCTGGGAATAAGAAAATACACAGCCAAATTGAATTTCAACGTGCGTGCTTGCGTCAAAAATTATGCCTACAATATCATACGAATACATACATAGACACCTTCAGGCGTACATATGTATAAGCATAAATGATACAATACATACACTGAGCTTGCACGTGCTAATATAAAAATATGTCTCTAGAAGCGCGACATTTATACACATATGCATACATATATACGTATGTACTCTCTATATATGGCAATAAACCTTTTATGCCCAACCGACACAGTGCCTGTGGTAAGACGGCTGTGGTAGTAGCAGCGGCAGGGGCAGCAACAGCGGAACAATTCAATTTATCATCTGGTCGGCGTGGTGACACTTCTGCCGGGTTTTCAGCAGGGCCAACAGTCACTTTAACGTTCACACATATACTTTTAGATGTACACACATATGTCTACACATACTCAAATGCAAAGCTGTCTGTGCTAAGGCGCGTACTTGTGTGTAAGTATGAGTGTGTGCGCTTGTTTTGTGCGAATGCAATTGGAGGTTTTTGCGGTTCGCGGGTACTTGCATGTGGCCCTTGGGTTGTTGCCTCGATGCCTCGGTTGCTTTGTGTCACGCTGCGTTGCTCTGCTCTGCACTGCTCTGCTCTACTCTGCTTTGCGCTCACGTTATGCTCTACACTCAGCAGATTTAAAGGGTATGTGGTTTGGCGTTAGACTACAGCATACACGTATGTAGAGCTGTGTGTGACTGTCGAGGTGTCATGTAGTGAATTTGTTGTATGCCACATGCAATGGCAGGCACGCGTGATGATATATTATGGCGCCTTTGGCATTGCTTTGGCCCATCCAAGTGGTGGCGGCGCCGTTGGTGGAGTGTTGGTGGTGTGGATGTGTGAATGAGTTAGCGGTAAAAGTAATACTGTCGTGGCGGCGTTATGTTATAATTTTTGGGAAGTGCAAGCGGCAAGTGTTGCAGATTGCTTGCAATAAGGCGGTTGGCAATGTGCTGCGTTTAGTTAATAACAAAAAAAAAAATTAAATGAAATTTTAAAAATTAAAAAATATTAATTAAAAGTTTTTATGTCTGAGTTTTATTTGTATTTCGTTAGAACAAACTTAAAAAATCCGACTTGAACAGGGTTACCTAAAAAAATATACAAAAATAAAATTAAATAATTTATTTAAAAAATAATTTTAGCGCAACAAAATGTTCAAATAAGGACACAAAACTAATGGTTCTTGAAAGTTTCGATATTTCTGGTAGAGTTGCGGTAGTTCAATACATTAAAAATTTTCAAATATTCTTTCGAAATAAATTTTGAACTTATTTGCTTCAATGCAAAAGTGTTTTTCGTGTTTTTACTTGGATGAATTTCCGGATAAAGCTTGCATCACTAAAAAACTAAAAGAATAATAATGTTTTGGAAAATACTTTAAAATATCAAAGCTAAAAACAAAAAAAAAAAAGAAAAAAATAATCTAATAATCAAATGCTGTATATAATCGAGGTGGACATATTATACATATCAAACTTCGAGACGAACCGATTTAGTTATGTCTGTTCGCCCGTCCGTTTCTCTAGCCGTCCCAACGTGTGCAAGGTAATTCACTTAAGTATTGAGATCTTTGGATGAAACTTGATTCACACATTCTTTGTGGCATAAGAACGAACACTAGTTCATGTCCACCCCCACATCATACGTGTACATAACAAAATTCTTTGTAAAGTTTGAAAATCGTAGGAACTCAATAACTAAATGTGCAATTATCGCCCACAACTGCATTCAATAAAAATATATGAGCCGGGTTAAATATTTCGGATGATCGTGGTGATACTCACTTCTGTGTCAAAACATATGTCTCAGAAACTATTGAACTTTTTTAATAAAATCCAAGTTCGAATACATAAGGCATAGGCCCCCAACCATACCTACCTCTTACATACTTTCAATTTTTAACCCTTCTGTGTACTACTGTTCCACTCCATAACTTCTCTTGTACAGAGTTAGCCCGTTCCCGTTCAGATAATTTGTAGGAAAGATATTTGAAGACAACAAAGAAATTAAATATAGAAAATTCTGTGATGCAGCCCTACTAGATCTTAGCATAACCGCGTACCATCATTTTTCTCTTTACTTCCACCCTTTCCATGGTACAAATAGATAGAGTAAATATTATCAACAAACAGTCGCATGCGAATTAAATTCCATTGGGGCTAAATAACTGTTGCTGCGCACTTTTTCATCACACACACACACATATGTATGTACATGCGCACATGCATGCATATATTTAAATGTGTGTACGTAGGCAGTCTTTAACAAAATTTTTGTTTGCGTCCTGCATTAATGTGTTCTAAATGTCACTCATACGCCCCGACGCACACGGCGCGCATGCCAGCGAATTGACATGTCAGCAGCACAGTCACTGAAGCTGAACTGTATACTCTCAACCATACACTCATATATTATGTATGTATGTACAATATGTATGCTTGCGCCTGTATGCGCATATAAAAAAGCCATTAAATTTAAGCTGAAATTGCTCGTAAAAAGTACTTTGTGTTGGTCTCGCTGGGATTTGCTGTTGATAGAGTGCGTTTCAGCTCGCGTAGTCGCACACTGACACACACATGTATGTATGTGCGTGTGTACATGCATATGTATTTAAATAAAAATGCTTATATTAAATATATAAATGCGCATATATTTATATTTAACTACTCTTCAGTGTATGCCAAGCATAACGGTGTGTAATAAATATTATGCAAACTTTTCTTTATTGCCACTACTAATTGTCGGTTGAGTATCCTTTTCGTACAAAAAAAAAGAAGAAAAACATGAAAACACACATACGCGACTATAGTGTGCTTTGGGGAAATGCTTGGTGGAGCTAATTCAGTATTTAATAGTAAATGTGTGAGTGTGTGTGTGTTTGTTGCAGCGCAGCGTATTTAATGGCATTTAGCAACCACACGAAATGGCCAAAAGTGCGAGCGGCATTGGCTTAAAAGCGAAATTTAATTAAAAGTAATGTAATTTTTGGTAATCTAAAACTTTTGTTTTTTGTAATTTATGTACATACATACATATTTATAGTTATATCCTTTTAATCCAGGAATTTTCGTGAGCTCAGTGTGAAGCCATTAAAAATCTAGCAGTTGGTAATGAAAGCTAATGTTTTATATAACAGCATAGTGTGAAGTCTCGAATTTACCTGGAAAAAAGGAAAGCAGAACATTAATTTTTAATAAACAAATTTTTAGTTTATAAATTTGGAAATATTCTTAATTACACTTAAATAAATATTATTATTGCAAAAATGTCCTATTTTATTTCAGGTTTTTAAATTTTTTTTTACGTAATAAATCGAAATCGAAGACTATACTAGAAACTCCAACGATAACGAGAATATGACTAAGACTATGAAGTAGTCGATAACACGAAAATAGCGCTGTCTACTCCTTTATGGCGGATTTTTGTACCACCACAAAGCACACATAACCAAGGTTTCAGGCAGGGTGGCTAGTAATACGCCACCTTTTCAACTAAATGCAAACAAAAAAAAATATTATAAAAATTGAGCTGCAGAGCTAAATTGCCGACGAATGCCGATGGTATTGACATTATCGGCCTTAACAACTGAGAAGTTAGATGCACTTTCTCCAGACTGGATGAGGAAACAAAGCGTCATCTTTGTTGTTGAAGGCGATTGATTTTTGCTCGATAACTTTGCTGTAACAAGATAGTGGTCCGAGTCGATGCTGGGTTCCGGCATTTGAACCAAATATACCTTCTTTGTCCACTTTGGCATCAAAATCGCCAGCACGGTTTTCACATCGTGGTGGATGTAGCGCCTATGAGTACGCTCCAGACGCTCATAAAAGGCATCTTTGGCCAAGTCGTCATTCTCTTCTGTTGAAGCATGGGTATGTGAGTACGTTTAAAGTTTCCATACATTTATGTAGCGAGCCGCTTGTTTCAAGACCGACGACCTTCAGCAGCCGGACAGACGTTGCAATTAGACTTCAGCGGACCCTTAAACCGAATAAGTCGGATTGACTCCACTGAAACTTCCTCTCTTTTAGCAGACCCAAAGCTCTGCACAGTTTGGTTACCGCATCTTGTACAAGAGTTGCTCACGTTTCCAGGGTACCCCACTTGGACGCAAGAGTAGAAATTGGGCATAGCCTCGCAACTATAACAGCAAAGTTTTTGTTTTGAATCGGTATTTTTAGTGTTCTATTTGCGTCCTTTTCTAAAGAGATGGGTATATTATTTTATTGTATAGATCGGTAGCCAATAAAATCTTGGGAAGGTACTTGGATTTTCAGCTTAGTAGCCAAATCAGAACTGTGTTAAATTAATGCGTAAAAATTAAGTATTTCCTTAGTATATTAAAGAGACAAAAAATGTTTTTTTTTTCATTGAATATATTATATTCCCTTCGCAGCGTAAAATGTGCTGAATGTGTTCTGTCAGGATTGACTTTTTTGCTCAACCGTGTGCAAGGCTTCACTAAATTTATCTATGTGAGGATATACCTGGCGTGTTGGTGGTAATAAAACAGACACTCTGAACAAGAAAAACAAAAAAAAAAAAAAAAAATCAAAATCAGACTACTACAACAACTGCGCATGCAGTACACCTGTTTACTGCTTAACTGATCAACCTGCCCTCACTACCACCGAACACCAGAAATTTAAGCACGTGGCCTGATTTAAGATGATTTTTAATGTAAACAACAACAAAAATGGTGAGGGCGAATAATCATATCTACTTAAGAGTATATATATACATACGTGTATACATACATATATAATATATGACAAAACATGTGTGTATATCCAGCAAGGTAAACGTATTACAACGTAGTGTTGTTACATCACCTGATTTTTACTTATCTATAAATACACTGCCTGCCTGTTTTAAGGCCGTAAAGGTTTTTGCTTGTTTTATTTTTCTATCATATTTTTTTTTTGGCATTTTCAAGTCAATGATTATGTTTTGAGACAAAATATCAGAGCATGCACACAGAGTCATTGCCCACACACATTGGAGAGGGCGAATGGGTGGTGGTGGAAAAGCACCAAAAAGTATGTGTGCTTAAGTGAATTAATGTAAATGTGTGTGTTGATGTGTGAAATTAGAAATTTCCACAAAATCCGCTATGAATGGAAGCAAAAATAAAATAAACAAAAAGAAATTGTTGAGAAAATGTTTCACATATGCATATTAAATACGATAAAATTCCACGAAAAGTTTATTGCCGAAGTGCATAGTCGAAATTTGGTATAACACACATATATATTTACATACTCATATACATATATATATTTTGTGTATGAGAATATGCTTTGAAGGCATACACGTATATATATAAAACTCAATCCTAAAACCCAAGTTCTCTTGACTTATTTTAGGTCTAGTGATACCGTCTGTTATTTTTGAAAATGCTATTTCGAATATAATTATATTAAAGCAAATCATAATTCCTTATATGCAAATCAACATTAATAAGAATGTGTAGATATTTGGGAAATATACAATAGTAATACCAGTTCGCAGTATTATTCTCGATTCTCGGCTTATTTTTTTTTGTGTTCAAAAAAGTGGTTTTTATTGAATAATTTTAAAAACTACATTTCCCAAAGTAATGCCTATCGGTAGGAACTATATTTGTACACCTCTCTCGTAATGTTTGTAAAGCATCTCTAAAACTCCACATTGTATTCGATCCAATCTTTGAGCCATTCTTCGATTTCTTCAAAAGGTCCGAAACTGTGCGCCCAAATCGTTTTGGACACGTTGGAAAGGCTAGTACTTAGCATGCCCAAGGTCCGAGGAATACGGTGGATGGAGTAGAGCCTCCGTTCACGCGTTTATAGACAGTCATCTTATCATGCCTTTTGGTCGTTTCTGGCCGTCTTTCAAGCAAAGCACAGATCAATCGCTTTAGTTGTCATCTATAAAGTTTTGCATCAATGGTTTCACCTGGTTTCCTTTCTTTTAATATCTTTCAAGAAGCAGTTCTGTGGTGAAAAATCGTCTATCGGCATCTCTACGCTTTAACCCGTATAGTACCCGATTTTCTTACTCTTGAATAAATTTAAATTACTTTAACCGAAGACAATTTGTTATGCTGTGAGTTCAGTTTGCTGTTGGTACTGATCGTAAGCCAATAAAGCCACCACTTTCTCACCGAACTCTTTTTGTTGGCCAAAACGCTCACTGACTTCTTCGGTAAAATCACGACTTTTGAAGTATTTCCGCACTTTCCGCATGACTTGCCAGTTGGTGCATACTTACCATAAACTTCTGTAGCGTTCGCTAGGCCGTTTGCTTAACACAAACCCAGACATTTTCGAAGAGGCATGAGGTAATGTTGTTTTTGCAAAAACACATACTGAGGCATACCAAGAGTTTTTAACAGATGTGAAGCTATTCCAATGAAATAAATTGTGTTTTAAAAGTTTCATATAAATTTGCTCCTTACACAATCGAATAGTTTCTGTGTCGTTTTGTAAAAGATGTTTTAAGAGACTCTCCAATTAATTAAGCGTAAAATTATTTTTTTGAAGAGGTAAACTAATAGTGAAATAAACTTCTACGTAGGCGCTCAAAAATTATAATAGAATGAGAAAAACGTAAAACAATTATCTGTGTTTATTTAGTCGCTTCAATTCTGAAATTTTTATTTTACAAGATAATGGTCGTTCAATCACTACTGGTGATGGGAACCTAAAAGCTCAGCAGAGAAACTCAAGATCTCGCTAGTTCACTTTTTTTTTAATTATTTTATTACAAGAACCTCGAACCTTGGCTTTCTGCAATGCTAATCACCGAATACCGTGGCCACCGCGTGCTGTTGTTATATCTAGCACGTCACAGTTGAGTTCTATACTCAATTACACTTAGCTGAAGTTCGCAAAATAACGCTCAATAGCTTCGTCGTCGCGACAGCCGAATGGTTAAAGGTTATCGCTGTAGCAAGTTAGGCTCATGGTTCGAGTCTCGATGGGGCAAGCTCATTTAGTTAAATATTTTGTTTGGTGCCTAAATACACGTAGACTAGTATAAATCTACCAAAAAGCTGATGCATACCATAGTCGAACAATTGACAGCTCGCAGAACAGCGGGGTGTTAAAAATACTAGTTGCTTACATGGAAGATAGATGGAAGATGAACTAGTTATTGCAAAAACGCAAGTCATTTGAATTATGTTAACAACTAGTAATTTTCCCTGTAAGTTAGATGTAGAAAAATAAAAAATTTCTAACATATTGAACAATTGCTTATATTATTGCACTTGAAAGTAACTCCATATCGAAGAAAAAGCGGTAGAGCACTCCCCTGTTAAATCAGCAGCTGTTGGTTTGATCCTTGCTCTAAGAAGTCTGACGAGAAGGTGTACGAAAAGGACGAAATTATTGCAGCTACATTGGGTTATTATATATATTTTTTAGAGTAATCTTTCGAAGAATTTTAAAAACTTACATGTTTATATGGGAGGTGAAAGAAAGAGTAAAAGAAGAGCACTATGTGTATAGTACATCTTCTTCTTCTTTATTGGCGTTGGCACCGCTTACGCGATTATAGCCGAATCAATTACAGCGCGCCATTCATCTCTTCTTTTCGCTGCTTGGCGCCAGTTGTGTTTTCATCCATTCGGACGACATGGCCCAGCCAGCGTAGCCGCTGTCTCTTCATTCGATGAACTATGTCAATATCGTTGTATAGCTCGTACAGCTCATCGTTCCATCGTCTGCGGTATTCGCCGTTGCCAATGCGCAAAGGACCATAAATCGTTCGCAGAACTTTCCTCTCGAAGACTCCTAGAGCCGGCTCATTAGATATTGATAACGTCCACCCTTCTGCGCTATATAGTAGGACCGGTATAATGAGCGACTTGTAGAGCTTGGGTTTCGTTCGTCGAGAGAGGACTTTACTTTTCAATTGCCTACTTAGTCCAAAGTAGCACCTGTTGGTAAGAGTGATTCTGCGTTGGATTTCAAGGCTGACATTGTTGTTGGTATTAATGTTGGTTCCTAGATAGACGAAATTATCTACGACCTCGAAGTTATGACTGTCAACAGTGACGTGGGAGCCGAGTCGCGAATGCGATGACTGTTTGTTTGATGAAAGGAGATATTTCGTCTTGCCCTCATTTAATATCAGACCCCTTCGCTTCTATTCTTTATGAAGTGTGGAGAAAGCAGAACTTACGGCGCGATTGTTGAGGCCAATAATGTCGATATCGTCGTCGTACGCCAGCAGCTGTACACTCTTATAGAAGATTGTACCTTCTCTATTTAGCTCTGCAGCTCGTATTATTTTCTCCAGCATTAAATTAAAAAAGTCACACGATAAGGAATCACCCTGTCTGAAACCTCGTTTGGTATCGAACGGCTCGGAGAGGTCCTTCCCGATCCTGATGGAGCTTTAAGTGTTGCTTAACGTCAGTTTACTTAGCCGTATAAGTTTTGGGGGGATTCCAAATTCAGACATAGCGGCATAAAGGCAGGTCCTATTCGTGCTGTCGAAGGCGGCTTTAAAATCGACGAAAAGGTGGTGGGTGTCGATTCTCTTTTCACGGGTCTTTTCCAAGATTTTGCGCATGCTGAATATCTGGTCAATGGTTGACTTACCAGTTCTAAAGCCACACTGATAAGGTCCAATCAGTTTGTTGACGGTGGGCTTTAGTCTTTCACACAATTCGCTTGATAGGACCTTATATGCGATATTAAGAAGGCTTATGCCACGGTAAGTGGCGCAGACTGTGGGATCGCCTTTTTTGTGGACTGGGCAGAACACACTTAAATTCCAATCGTCGGGCATGCTTTTATCCGACCATATTTTTCAAAGAAGCTGATGCATACACCTGATCAGTTCTTCGCCGCCGCATTTGTATAGCTCGGCCGGTAATCCATCGGCCCCTGCCGCTTTGTTGTTTTTTAAGCGGACGATTGCTATTCGCACTTCTTCATAGTCGGGTAATGGAACAACTTTTCCATCGTCACCAATTGGAGTTTCGGGTCCACCATCTCCGCGTGTTTCCTGTTCACTGCCATTCAGCAGGCTGGAGAAGTGCGCCCTCGATAAAACGAGTATAATCTGGGCATCTGTCACTAGCTCACTTCCCTGGGTCCTACAAGAGTTTGCTCCGGTCTTGAAACCTTCTGTAAGTCGCCGTATCTTTTCGTAGAATTTTCGAGCGTTACCCTTGTCGGCCAGCTTCTCAAGCCCCTCATAGTCGCGCATCTCGACCTCTTTCCTTTTTTTGTCTGCAGACGCGCCTTGCTTCCCTCTTCAGTTCTCGGTATCTATCCCACCCCGCACGTGTTGTGGTCGATCGCAAGGTTGCGAGGTAGGCAGTCTGTTTCCTCTCCACTGCGACACGGCAGTCCTCATCGTACCAGCTGTTTTTGCGACCTTTCCGAAATCCAATGGTTTCGTTTGCAGCTGTACGCAGGAAGTTTGTGATGCCGTCCCACAGTTCCCTTATACCGGGTTGCTGATGAGTGCTCTCAGAGAGCAGGTGTGCAAGTCGAGTAGAGAACCGCTCGGCAGTCTGTTGTGATTGCAGCTTTTCAACGTCGAACCTTCCTTGTGTCTGTTGATGGGCGTTCTTCGATACACAGAGGCACGTGCGTATCTTCGCTGCGACAAGATAGTGATCCGAGTCAATGTTGGGACCTCGGCATGGAATTTGCCTTCTCACTTTAGCTCGCCTCCAAATGGATGTTCGTTGACTACCCAGGGGATACGTGGTCTAAGACCGGACGTCGTGAGCTGCTTGAACCATATGCACAAGAATCGTTTCAGGCCACTCCCAGGTGAATGGCAGTCAAAAACTTTCCTCACTTGCGTGAACTTCTGCACATGGCCCCATCCCCCGTGTATAGTACATACTCGTACTCAAAATTGGCAACCAATATTTGAATTTAATTTAGATTTTCACTGGTAATAAAATTTGTTGCTTGATTTAGAATAAATTGTATTTTTGATATTCTTTTCCTTCACCATTTTCTATTTCACTTCTTCAATTGCGCTAATGGCATATACATATTTCACTAAATTAGACTCGCCCGAAACTTCATTCGAAGCACCTTGAAATAAATGGAATATATTGCGCTGAATAATGATTTGTATTACCAAGCATCTGTGTACATATGTATATACTTATGAACATAAATAACAATCTGCGCTAGTTTGCAAAAAAAATTTATAATAAAAAAAAAAAATAAATATAAAAACAGGATTGTATTGAAAGAGTGTAAAGTGTGTAAAACGACTGACAATGACTGGAAATTGTGTTCAGAGTTAACTCGTTTACACATACCTAACATACATACAAACACTCGCAGTGTTATAAATGTAAAATCATTTGCAAAGATGTTAGTAGTATTGGTGGTGATCAGCGTGGTGCTGTTGTTGTTAGTGGTGGTGGCAATGGTATCAGTCGTGCTAGACAACGTTAAACTTTTTGCTAGCTCAACAAGCAAACACTAATGCATAGAGAGCACACTTATGTATATACGTATATATATATATATATATATATATATAAATGCATACATATATATATATATATATATATTATATAAGTTGCGCCAGCGATGTAGCGACACCAAGCTGTCAAACAGTCAAGCCAACATTCAGCCAAGTATGCATTTGGTCCTTGAACAGGATGAGCCTCGAATACCTCTAAATAACTCTATACATTTACATATAGATGTAACTAATATTAGAGTATGTATGTATGTACACGTATGTATAAATAAATGCATGTATTTAGTGAATTTTGCTGTATATCCACCTCTATATATGTAAATATTTATGTATGTATATGTGGTTGTGTGTCGCTGCCAGTGTCGCTTTAATAATTTACAGACTGCTACCGCCTTTGCTTCCTGCCGTCGCCACTTTTCCGGGCGACAGGCACTGCACGCTGTCACTTCGAGGCGCTCGACTACGACTATTGCCAACATTATTATGCAGATTCACAGCTAGACATATATACATACTCATACATACCTACTTCTATACATATGTAGGTATATACGAGTACATACACGTACGTACATATAAACGTACACACATATATATTGAGGTATATATATATATATATATATATGCAAAAATATACCTATATACTTGGATTTATTGTACCACTTATTCTTGTGGTTGCTGTTTTAGTTGTTGTTGCTATTTCAGTTGCTGTTGTTGCCATTCCCGACTTGTCCGCGCGCTCTGTGTGTCATTTAAATTTATTGATTTTCCTTTTCGAATTCCTCTACGCCAACAAGGAGTAGCAACAAAATGAATGGACATTCATTTTTATTTTTGTTGTTGCTGCCTTAAAATTTTAATATTAATTTTTCATTGTTTATTTTATTTGTGGTTATTTTTGGCATGGCTTTGACGCGATTTGTTGGGGCTTTTGGTGGCATACAAATTAAATAAAAATGTAGTTCAAAAAATTTTCAATTTCAGGGGCACGTTAATTGCTCGAAACTCGCTAAATTTTCTTAAATTTTTTTAATATTTAAATTCAGTTACTGGATTTATGTTAGAGTGAACACGTCTGTCGCTTATATTCCTAAATTGGGAATGGAATCAAGGGAAGAAGATTTACGGAATCCTCGAACGAAGAGCTACAACTGGCGGCAAGAAAAGTCAAACCAAAGGAGTTCCACGGAGCAGATGGTATACTAACAGAAGTACTAAAGGTAATAGCCGAAAATCGCCCGAACGTACTACTAGAGATGTTTAACGTGTAAGGCGAAGCTGTATCGGTAATAAGCGGAAGCCCGCCCATTGATTTATTAGCTCTGGAAAGAAAATATGAGCGTTAAAGAAACTAAAGAAACAAAAAAAAGGTACCACAACACGAGAAGAAATAAAGAATGAAATATTACAAAAATGCAGTTACGTCATGGTAGAGAGACGACGCATGGCGATGTAGATTACTATCCAATTCCTGTAGGCATTGTATCAAGTAAAATTCATGTAATATAGTGGACAATTTTACAGAAAAATTGATTAATTTTCCTTTTTAATAAAATTTGCCGCACTAAGACATAATTATATAAAAGTTCATTTTGAGTTCTTTAAAACTAATTAATAGTTGCACGTAATAACAATAATAAAGCACTCAAACATTTTTTTGTTTCAAACTTTCTAATTTTAATTAAAATAAAATTATTATTATCCAAAATTAACAAGTTTCCACGTAAACTTTTTTCCATCTCCTCAATTTCCCTGCATTCGCGATTTGTGTTCAAAAATATTCGCTTAATCGGAAACCACCGCAATTAGGCATTACAACCGCTAATTACACATACATACCTACATGCACAAATTTTAATAATTAAATGTATTTATTTATATAAGTATAGGCATACACGTATGTGGAAGTACGCTCTTGATTAAATACCAAACCAGCATAATAAATGAATGATAACAACAATCTCGTATATTTTCCTTTGAAATCTGTTTTGTGGTTGCACTTATTGCGTGAATTATTTACTATTTCAGTTGAAAATTGCTGTTTAGCGATAGAGAATGCGGGCTAAATAAAGTGGTAATTGTGGTTTTTAATCGGGTTTTTGTTTGAGTTGCTAAGTGGCTATGGCTGTATGATGTAATATATTAGTTAAAAACTTGTATAATGATGTATATGTATGTATAATTAATGTTTGCTGGAACGCAAGCAATTATTATTAAAATAAAATAATATAAAACAAAATATAATAAAATAAAATAAAATAAAATAAAATAATTTAAAATAAAAAAAATAAAATAAAACAAAATAAAATAAAATAAAATAAAATAAAATAAAATAAAATAAAATAAAATAAAATAAAATAAAATAAAATAAAATAAAATAAAATAAATAAAAATAAAATAAAATAAAATAAAATAAAATAAAATAAAATAAAATAAAATAAAATAAAATAAAATAAAATAAAATAAAATAAAATAAAATAAAATAAAATAAAATAAAATAAAATAAAATAAAATAAAATAAAATAAAATAAAATAAAATAAAATAAAATAAAATGAAACAGATTAAAATAAAAAATAAAATAAATTTAAAATAAATTAAAAAAAATTAAATCAAATAAATTAGATAATATTAAATAGAATAAAATAAAATGTAATAAAATAAATAAACTAAAATAAAACCAAATTAAGTAAAATGATATAAAATAAAATAAAATAAAATGAAATAAAATATAATAAAATAAAATAAAATAAATCAAATACAACAAAATAAAATAGGATAAAATAAAAAATTAAAAAAAGGAAAAAATAAAATAAAATAAAATAAAATAAAATAAAATAAAATAAAATAAAATAAAATAAAATAAAATAAAATAAAATAAAATAAAATAAAATAAAATAAAATAAAATAAAATAAAATAAAATAAAATAAAATAAAATAAAATAAAATAAAATAAAATAAAATAAAATAAAATAAAATAAAATAAAATAAAATAAAATAAAATAAAATAAAATAATATTAAATTAAATAAAATAAATTGAAATAAAATAAAAAAAGTAAAATATAATAAAATAAAATAAAATAAAATAAAATAAAATAAAATAAAATAAAATAAAATAAAATAAAATAAAATAAAATAAAATAAAATAAAATAAAATAAAATAAAATAAAATAAAATAAAATAAAATAAAATAAAATAAAATAAAATAAAATAAAATAAAATAAAATAAAATAAAATAAAATAAAATAAAATAAAATAAAATAAAATAAAATAAAATAAAATAAAATAAAATAAAATAAAATAAAATAAAATAAAATAAAATAAAATAAAATAAAATAAATAAAATAAAATAAAATAAAATGAAATAAAATAAAATAAAACAAAATAAAATAAGATAAAATAATATAAAATGAAATAACATTAAGTAAAATTAAAAAAAGTAAATACAAATAAATAAATTTATTAAAAGAGAATTAAATTAATTAAATTAATTAATACATAATTATCATAAACCTGATTTTGCTACATTTTCTTCAAGTATGATGAAATTTTATTTTTTGATTATGCGGTGTAAACAAAACATATGGTAAAAACTGGCACATGTGTTGAAATATTAGACAATTGTGTTTTGTTTTGACAAATTTATTTGTTTTAATTATCTACGTAAATATACCTGCTTTCTTTGTACTCATGTGAAGGTGTTTCTTTTCTTTAATGTCAACGTACTTATTTCGAAAGCTTAAAGTCGTAATTGGAGCACTAGCCAGAAGGCTGCTTATTTTTCGGAAACATAATTTTCTTTTTGAACACATGCAAGTGAAACTCACGCGGCAGCTTATCCTCCCGTGCTACATATTTTTAATAATAATATTATTGTTCTCATTATTTGGTTGCTGTAGCTATGTGGCATCCATTGTTTCTTTTGCCTTTTGATTGTATTATGATAATATTTTTGTACGAGTATAATTTGAAGAATAATATTATTATTTGTATAAGATAAACGCCTGCCAGTGACACGTGCGTTCAGTCGAAAATCTGTAAAGTAAATAAGTCGTTCACAAAGAATTTCTTTCAATAAAAAATAATTCAATGCTTTAATTTGTCATACAAAATCCATTAAATTAAAATAAAAGTAAGGAAGACCTTTATTTTTATTATATATTTTTATAACTTTTAAGATGCACTGAAAAAACTTTGAAAACGTTCATTTGACGGAACCGGTGAGATTGGAACGATTTTTCATATTTTATATTTTGGGTCATATATTTCTTAGAAAAACATTTAATGCTTAAAATTTGGTATTCAGCAAATGTATATATAAACAAACATTATCCAAAAAAAAATCAGAGATTTGTAAAAGCATGAAACTCTGCATTTTTCATACCCATTTATAAACAAATTTTGTCATCGAAAATTATCAAAATCGAAGGACCTATGCCATACAGCATCCACCCAACGGATTTTTTCAAATTAGAGGTTTTTTAACATAAGCATGAAATTTTGTGTTCTACACACATGTTTTTCAATAAACAGTGACACCCAGAATCATTGAAATCGATAAACGTCAGATATGAGAATTAATATTTAACCCCAAAATGAAATAACTTTAGTTTGATGTGGTCTCGAAAGTTATAACGTCTTCGTTCTCGTCGAAGAAAATTTTTTATTCTTGCTATATTACCACTTTTGTTTATTTATTGAATTTGATTTTACATAGGTATATGAAATATATAAAAACGAAAAATAAAAATTAAAGAAATATAAATTCTACAAATATTTAAAATTGTCCAATAAATGTAATACTTTCCAGATACACGGTGTGTCCCAAAAATAACCGAACTTTTTGGATATAAAATAGTAAAATACACATTATATTATCTTAGAAAGTTATTATTTATTCAAAATAGGTTCCATTTGACTCAACACATCGTTTGGAACGATCAACCAGCACATGCATAGATTTTTTTATGTCATTTATAGAAATGTTCTTCAGCACCTCGGTTACGGCTGCTTCTCTTTTTTCAATTTTTTTTTAATTTTTTAAACATAATTTCTTTTTTTTTCAACTTTGACACAAAATTTTATATTTGCTCTTTGTTCCATTTTTTTTGGAACCATTAGCACACTTTTGGTTTTATTGAAATAGCTGTCATTTTTACATCTGTCATCCGACTTACAGAGGATGAATGTATCTTAGTAAAGTTGCAAATTTTCAATAGATGGCGCTGTATGTTGTATGATTTAAATAAAAAGTTCGGTTATTTTTGGGACACACCGTGTATTACAAAAATTCTGGTTTCCTACTATTTTTTTTTTATTTTTTATTTTTAGATCTGAATGAATATTGTTTGACTTCAGAATTAGAATCAGGTCCACAGCGGCAACACTTGCTGTTTGGGAAATACACCGAGAGTTGAGGAAGGAATACACGTAGGCACAAGTGGGCGAGTATGAACAGTTTGAGATGCTGCCCAACTCAGCTTATTCAAAAATTATATAAAAAATAGCGAGAGTTACAGAAGGTTTTAACTCTTTTAAAGACCATAAAACACTCATGTGGGAATCATAAACGTAATCTGGTCACCAATATCTAGAGTACAGTAACCTTTCTCTCTGCTGGTGTCCATCTTTGACGAGTCAATCAATCGGAAAACTGTCAAAGACAAACTTTTAGCGCGAATAAACACGTTTTCAGCGCCGTACAGTATGACATGATGCGAAACGTACTAGTACTATGGACAATAACGCCATCTCTTAGATAAAAACCGAACGAAATTTTTACTTTACCTAATATTATGTTCCGAGTCGTTTGATGTAAGCGAGGTTTCAGAAAAGTTACTTTCTGATAGGGTGATTTTTTAATTTAAGCCTAGAGAAAATATTAGGATCTGCGGAGCATAACAGAGAAGGCGGGTAACGCAACCGATGCAATGCTGAGCTGGACGAGATATACGTATACGTCGAGATTATTATACAGAGTTTTCCGGTAAGAGGTGTGTTTATTTCAAAGAAAAATTTACTTTTTTTTATCTATTTAAATGATCGGATGTTTATTTCAATGTAAAGAAGAAGATATGTCATTAATAATATACAACAATAGCAGGACCGTGTGCTTTTTATGAAATTTCCCATCACCAAATCACAAAGTGACTGCGGTATACCCTCAATAGCTTCACGAATTCCATTTTTGAGCTCTGAAATCTCGATGGCCTATTGCGATAAAAACTCATGAATCATCTCCCGATAGCGCAATCCATTCAACGGAACTGTTGTTGAAAAGGTAAGATCAAACAACCACGCCGGACTATAAACCGCACCGAAAACCGCACCGAACAGTTACACATTGAGAGTGGAGAGACTTTTCAACAATAAAGACTGGATTTTTGAGCCGCAGATGTAACAGTAGTCAAGGTGATTTTTCGATGGAATTTCGGATTATTTTCACGCATTTAAAGGACTCAATCAGCAAAGACACGACGTTGGTGATGATCTGCAGGCTCAAGCTCTTGTGTTAACTGAACTTTATAAGCCTCAAGACTCAAGCCTTTATACGAAATTCGGTGTAATGACGTTTGTAGAAAACTAAATTCCAAAAAATGGCGAGAAAGGAAGAAAGAAACTCCAGGTTCTTCAACACTCAATATTTTCAGTTGTTGTTGAGCGACATTCCCAGGAGCTCTATTTTTATCACCAATTTTTCTATTGCGTTACGACAAGGATCTACGAACCGTCAAATAAGTATCAGAAATAGGGAAAAGAATAAAGCATACTTCTGAGCCCCGCGGAGAGTAGCCTATCATAATTAAGTTTCCTATGTTCTCCTAGAAAGAAAAATATTTTTTCAAAAATATTCTGAGTTTTTTAAATTTATTACTGCTATTATTAATATTAAGGAGGAAATTAGTATATGTAGCAGTGTTTTTTTATTTTTATTTTATTTTTTTCTTATTACAACAAAACATCTCACACCAACCACCTCAGTGCGCTTAAGTGCTTGCCTTCAATTATGTTAAATTTTTATGAGCATCATTGAGTCTAACACTTGTGCAGTTAAGTTTAATTAAGCTGCTGGAAACTTTGCCAACAAGATCGTCTATATGTAAATCTGTTTATTATACACACATATATATATATATATATATATATATGTATGCAAGCTTGTGAGTGTAGGTTTGCTGCAATAAAATCATAATTTAATAAATTTGGAGGCATATATATATAAAAAAACATACACAAATATATGTATATATATAAATGTATATATGGGTATATATATACGTGCATACATGCATACATAGGTATATAGAAAGACAACATATGTATGCTACGTAAATCACTGTCATTCAAAGAGAGTGCAAATCCTCAAAGGAAACATTTTTCACATACGCCAAAGAGATAAAGCCTACCGAGTAGCGAATATAAAAAATATATATGTAAATAAATGTGTATGTATAAGAAAAAAAATTAGAGCTCAACGCACAAACGAGTAGAATGAAGCAAATAAAATACACACACACACACACACATAAATGCGTTGCTGAGTGGCAGGAAAAAGCACAAACGGCTGAATTGTTAGCTCGTGTGATGGCAGTTGACGGTGATGAATGGTAGGCAGCTTGGAGATAGAGCGCGAGTCAAATATTAGGACAAATTGTGTATGTGTGTGTGCGCGTAGTTGTACATATAGAAAAGCTTGTATGCGTGTATATCAAGCAATATCATCACAACATATACCTCCAAGCATATGCACATACATACGTGTAGGTATGTATGCCTGTACGTGCGTGAGCCAGAGTTCAATTGCTTTGTAGGTCCTTACGCATATGTAAAATGCATGCGTATGTGTGTGTATGTGTGTTAGGGACACTCAACTTAAACGGCCTAAGTGGTGCAGCGCTTGTAGAGCTCTCTTGTAGATTTTATTTCTCTTGTTGAACTTGCGGCTTAGTTGGATTTATTCATCTTTTTTCATTTTTTTCATATTTTTATTTATTTATTTTCCTCTTATTTTCTTTTCAACGCTTTATTCTATTTTATTTTATTTTATTTCATTATTCACTTTCTTTCGTTTCGCACTCACTGATTGTAAGCACTTTTGTCTATTATACACATTTATTTTTATTCATTTTTTGTTTTTACTTCTTTTCTTATTTTTTTTTTTGTGCTCATTCTCTACGCTCTACATAACACCCTCACTTCTGCTTCGTTCACTTTATTTGCTGTTACTGCTACTGCTGGCATTGCTGCTGCTGTTAAAGCAATTACTAGTGTTTTTACAAGTGCGTATATTTGTTTTCATTATTGCTCGTTGTTATTATTGTAGTGCTTGTTGTTACTATTTATTCGTTTTCTTTTTCTGTTTCTTTTTCTTTTTCTGTAGCTGTTAGTAGTGCGTATATTTGCTCAGCAGCGTGCATAGTGTTTGCATTTCTTGGAATTGCCTTAAACTAAGTAACGGCTGTATTTTTACACAATTAACAGTGGAAGGAATGGAAAGATATTTCTTTAGAAAAAAATATTAAAATAAAAAAAATGTATATGGGGTTGACGGACGAACAAAGGACGACTAGGAGTGCACATCACTTTTAAAGAGCTAACTCATTATTTTAACATGCATTCCTGTTCATTTGACGAAACTGGGTGCACGTAGGCAACACTAATCGAACGAAAGGGACACTCAAACCGGATGTTAGACAAGCGGACAGAGAATGAGTCTAGTTTGAAGAACCGAACCGATCGGACGTGCCAATGTATAAATTTAAACAGAGTAACTAAATCTTATATTTTGTTAAATATAAAAGTGTGTTTTACATACAATAGTTTGCGCAGCGGTAAGATAAATCCCACATGTATATAGTATATCTATGCTGCTTTAGAACACATAGTGATATCTCACGAGTTTATAAAAAAATTTTTGACATTTTCTAGTCGCAAATGTTTCTAACTTTTCCCCTTTCCGACTTTCACATTAAAACCATAACTTTTTTTTTACTAAGCGTTGACTCAAATATGATCGGGAAATAAAATTATTTTTTTCCCCGATTAAAAATATCTTTTTTTATCCCAGTTAAAATTTAAATATCAACACTACTGTTATTCCGGCGATTGGCGGCCCGCAATTGAAATAATATTCGAGTCTACTTTTCAACAGCGTATACCGTGGACCATTCACCTGAGTTGATGTTATCTCGAAGCTTACAAATTTTGAATTGTTTTCACTTTGAGTAATTTCGATAGTCCAACGAAGGCATAGTACCTCAGCTGGACCATCCAAGCCTAGATCATCTGCGAGATCACTCTCAATCAGGATACAAGCAGCGCCTTCATCGATGAGCGCAGATGTGTTGATCGATTTGGATGTGCTGCGAATAGTGACTGCGACGTACCTGAAGAGCGCGCTGTTTTGCTCGTCTGCTGTACTTGAACGACGTTCGTGAGATAACGCTATTTGCTCGTGACCGATACTGTCCTTCACGGCCGCAGATGTGTGGAGAAGTGAATTGTGCGCCATCTGGCAGCCGTCCCCTCCACATTCATTCTTTAAATTACAACGGCGAACGTAATTGGATTTGAAACAGCGCAAGCAAAGTTTCTTTTCCCAAATGAACTGCTAGACATCGTGTGGAGACAGAGCTCTGAAGTCAGTGCAATCCGACAGCTTATGATTGGCTCTCTTCTTGGTTTCAGTTGTATCAAGTGCCGCTACAACTGGCGTACAAGTAGTTACCTGACTTGCTCACTTAGCTAGTCCAAGCGCGACCAAGAGACATACGAAAACTACTCCAGTTGAGTTTTTTTTCGCTGAGCAATTTACTTATCAGGTCATTTAGCAAAGCGGGGTCCTTTAAATAATCGGCCGGTCCAATCGCTTGCATAGTAGCCCGATAGTTCTGAACTGCAAGCGAAAAGGCTACGAGCGTTTCCAATTTGTCTGCGCTGACTGGAGGCTCTTGTCTCAACTTCGACTGCATTGTTTGATGAATAAAGTCTGGTCTACCGTAAAGTATTCTCAGTATGTTGATAGCTAGCCCCACTGTTGATGGCATCATTAACCTACCACGTACTGCTTCGAGGGCTGATCCATTTAAATTTTCTTGATCAGTGAATCCGCATCTCTCAGTAGAATGCTCGTAATTGGTGATAAACAAGGGCCAGCCTTGTCCGAGAAATTAGGCAGATCTTTTGTCATTACTTGTCGACTGGTAATCTGCATTGTAGTTAAGCTAATGTTGGCTGTGCTATTTGGGCCGATTGAACTATAAGGTGCGTCATACATTTGCGTATTTGCGGGCATCGTGTTCGGTTGCTCAAAGTGTGAAGTATTCGTTTGCACGAAGGCTAAGTTATTATGCGGTGGTGCTGTAAAACTATTCGTAACTGATTGTGAATAAAATGGCTGAAAGGCATTGCCGAATGTAGCGTAAGACAGCGTGCTAAACGGCATGGCAGCAGAGGTGAGAAAAGCAATTTTTTTTATTTCACGGCGAACAATTTTTTTATTAAATTTTGTTACCTCAACAGTAGTCACCTTATAGTTAATAAATCCTCTTTAACGTTTTTTTGTCTCTTTTCATTTGCGGACCCCCGGAGGTCATAGCGCATAACTAGTTGAGAGTGCAAGATTTCCCTTTGAAATAAGTAAGTAAAAATATCTTATAAATAAACAAATATATCCTTGATACTGTATAACATTCCATCGAGAAGTTTTTTTTTCGAAATGTTTTCAAAGATCTCCTTTTTCTTTGCTGACAAACTGCTTGAGCCCCTGAAAGATATGCATAATAGGTATATACACACATACATACTGAGCTAAATGAATTTTTAGATTGTGTTCGTGCATGCAACCCTACTTAGCACTCAGAAACACCACCGCGAGATGTCGCTGATAAGGAACCCACAAAAATGTCCATTCACTTGCGGAATATTTCCAGATGGTACCGTTTACCAAAATTTCCATTTGTTTTTACATGTCTATAAAAGACCAAGGTTACCGTTTTGACGGTCTCTTTTTTCATTTATCAGCCAAATCAGCAACATCTACGGTGAGTGCATTTTTTGTGTTTTTGTACTTTTTCTTTTCTTTAGAAATATATTTTGTATATATTTTATATTTTTAATTCAATAAATAATCTAATTGGTCGTAAGTGACCCTTTCCAAAAAAGAAGGAAGATTTTCATTTTTTAGTTTTCAGCGAAGACCGGCACCTTCCAAGATCCCCGCTTCCGGAATTCAGGAGGAATTCCGGTCCCCTTAAGCCTCGAAAGAACATGGTCCTTCGAGTAAAAATATAAAAATCGAAAAAAAAAAAATTTACTTTTTTTTCGAAAAAAAAAAAAAAAAAAATTTAACATTTTTTTCGTGATTCAAATACGAGATTTTTTTCGGAAAAAATTTTATTTTTCGAGTTTTTTTTTCGATTTTTATATTTTTACTTGAAAGCGTTTCGAGAGCATCAAGTACCCGCCTACACTTGGAAAAATTTTATTTTTCGAGTTTTTTTTTTCGATTTTTATATTTTTACTTGAAGGCGCTTCGAAAGCATCAAGTACCCGCATACACTTGAAAAATTTGTTTTTTCGTACTGTTTTTTTTTTGAAGGCGTTTCAAAAGCAACAAGTCCCCCGTACAAGCGGTAAAACATTTTTCTTTGAAAAGTTTTTTTTCCTTCGCGATTTTAATTTTGAAAGCTTATAAACCCCCGTATAAAATTGAAAGAATTATTTTTTACCATTCGTAAGCGCGTCGGCCCGTAATCAAGTGGGCTGTAGGTACCAGGATTGCTACACAGCATACCTAACGTGCGCTGCATTAATGGGAGAAACAATCCACAACCTCACGTTTGTTCAGCAAAGTTCATCGACAGTAAATCCTGTCGTACGAGAAATGGATACGGCACCGCGCCCGATCATGAATCTACCCCCGTGTGATACCGAAGTTTTTTATGGAGATTATATGGCATGGCCATCTTTCCGCGATTTATTTACCGCCATCTATATTAATAATTCGCGTATACGTCCAGTGGAAAAGTTGTATTACCTAATACAAAAAACGCGTGGGGAGGCGAGAGATATTGTCAAAAAATCCCCACTGACCAATGAAGGATTTTCTGCCGCGTGGCGAAACCTGTCCGATCGTTATGAAAATAAGCGAATAATGGCCAACAACCAATTAAAAACGCTTTTCAATTTACCATCCGTAATGAATGAACGTGGTTCAGAAATAAAAAATCTGCAACGTGCAGTGAACAATTGTATCACGGTTTTGCAAATGTACGAAATTGATATCGATAACTGGGATGCAATATTCATTTTCTTAGTATCGAGCAGATTACCAGATACTACTCTAGCTTTATGGGAACAAGGCATCATAAATAAGGCCGAAATTCCGAGGTAGAAGGAATTAGATCAGTTCCTTACCAATAGATTCCAAACTTTGGAGACTGTATCTGACATACAAAGTTCACGTCCCGCCAGGTCTTCATCAAATAAAGCTTCCCAGCCACAGTTCAACAAGAAAGTTTCAGCCCATGTTGGCCAATTCGCTAAATCGGCATGTAGGTTGTGTTCGGATAAAACACATGTTCTGAAGAGCTGTCCGAAATTTTTATTTACGTTGGGAACAGTTCCTAAATAATTACATATGTATATATTGCGGATATACGCATTCCAAGATGGATTCATTTTACCCCTTGGGCCGAAACAGAGTTTCACGGTTTCTGTGATGCCTCCGAGAAGGCATATGCGGCTGCTATATATGTAAAAGTTAAGGAACGTAATGCAGATAAGCCGTATATTCATTTACTTGTAGGTAAAACCAAGGAAGCACCCGTAAGAACCATATCGCTTCCACGATTAGAGTTATGCGGAGCGCTGCTACTATCCGAATTGATTAACACTTTGCTCCCACAGTTTGAAATCGCTAAACCGGTCGTGCACAAATGTACCGATTCTACCATCGTGCTTTCGTGGCTGAAGAAACCTCCATGCTCCTGGACAATATTCGTAGCGAACAGACTCGTAAAAATTAAGGAACTAGTTGGTACGTCAGGCTGGCAGCACGTAGATTCTTCCGACAACCCAGCAGACCTTGGCAGCCGAGGAGTGTCACTTCAAGAGTTAGCCAAAAGTAGGCTATGGTGGCATGGACCAAGCTGGTTAGAAAAACCACAAGACGAATGGCCGTATCACGAAATGGAGCTGTATCTGAACACCGAACTGGAGCAAAAGGGTACCAGAGTCCATACGACAATTGTAAATGAACAAGAAGACATTCTGGAGCGATTCTCGGACTTCTCCCGAGCGTTGCGGATAGTCGCCAACATTTTCAGGTTCTACAAGCGGAGTCACCAAAAACAGCGCCAATCGCTGGAAGAAAATCATCTGGAGATCACCTCAGAAGAGATTCGAGCAGGGAAGAACCGATTGATTCTGCTCGCACAGAAACGGGGCTACGCGGAAGAATATCGCGCACTGGACACTTCGAAGCAGATCAGCGCAAGGAGCTCCAATAAAACTCTCAACCCATTTATCGACGAAAATGGAGTAATGAGAGTCGGTGGAAGACTTGCGTTAGCAAACTTGCCGTACAATGAGCGTTTTCCAGTGATTCTACCTTACGATTGCCAATTCTCTAGATTACTCGTCAAGTTCTCCCATTTGATTTCGCTCCACGGAGAAAATCAATTAATGGGGAGATTGCTGAGATCAGAATTTTGGATCGTACGGATGAAAAATCTTGTAAAAAATACTGTTAATAATTGTAAAGTTTGTATCATTCACGGAAAAAAAACGCGAGAACAAATAATGGCAGCTTTACCCCCAGAGCGTACGGAGCTGACAAGGCCATTCACTAACACAGGCATCGATTTCACCGGGCCGTTTGACATTCGAAACTTCACCGGACGAGCCTGCCTAATTACCAAAGGTTACGTCTGCGTCTTCGTATGCTTTGCAACAATCGCCGCCTTCAATCGATTTGTAGCCCGACGCGGATGCCCACGCAACTTATATTCCGATAATGGCACGAATTTCGTAGGAGCTAACAAAACAATGAAGCAGGACTTCGAAAACTTCGTTAAAGCGGCATCACAACTGACTATCCAATCTTTTACCCATCAGGAGTTGAGCTGGCACTTTATACCTCCCGGGGCGCCACATATGGGAGGATTGTAGGAAGCCGGAGTAAAAAGTTTTAAAACGCATTTCAGGAAGGTGGCAGAATCAATGCGCTTCACGATGGAGGAGTTTTCGACATTGCTAGCCAGAATCGAAGCGTGCCTAAACTCAAGACCAATTAGCCCGCTGTCAGATGACCCCGACACAACGGAACCACTCACCCCTGGACATTTCTTGGTTGGGAGTCCTCTACTCGCGATGGCGGAACCGGAGACAACCGACAACCCGATATCGATCGTCAACCGTTGGCAAAAGATCAAAGCAATTCATCAAGGATTCTGCCGGCGATGGAAAGCGGAGTACCTTAAGGAATTGCAGAAATGCGTGAAGTGGCAATCGCCCCAACGAAACATCGAAGTGGATGACTTCGTCGTTATCAAAGAAGATAACCTCCCCCCGAATGAGTGGCGACTTGGCAGGGTTATTAGAGTCTTTTCAGGTCACGACAATCGAGTTAGAGTAGTGGAGATTAGAACAGCGAAAGGAATCGTTACGAGGCCAATCGTGAAATTAGTCTATTTACCAATCCCTAAAGCATAACTAACGTTCCGATCTCTATTTTCAGAATTACTTCTCCAAATCCTAAACAATGGTCCGTGCACAGAGTGGTAAAAGCACCTCTTTAGGCAAGACTTGCCTGATTTGCCCTGTCTGCCGCAACAATCACCGCCTGGTATTTTGCCGTGAACTTCGAAGGATGGAGCCCGTCGAGAGACTACGTGCTGTCCTCGTACACCGGCACTGCGCGAATTGCCTATCACCGCAGCATACATCCAAAAACTGTACTTCTCCGTGCTGCAGGATGAAGGCAAAGTTACACGGCGCAGACACAACCCGTACAGCGCCAGCTCAATCGACAGTACCGATGAGGAAGTACTCATCATAGAAGCAGACGAGAACGACCTGCAACCGCCCGTGAACGACACTCCCAGCAGAAGATCGCAACCGAACTTTAGACCTCCTCTGTTAAGGATTCGGTCTGCGATACAGAAAGTGTCGACAATCCCGCCGAGAAGGAACAGCAGTCGACAAACTCAACATGAACGTCGGCGCAACCAGCAACATTCACATCGAAACGTGAGAGACGCCCGAGAACGGATCGTAGGCCAAAGCCGATCCATATCAGGGCATGCTGTCCTCAGGCCAACGATATCAGCAAAAGTATTCGCTGCAGGAAAGTGGCACGTTGTTCGCGCTATTGTCGATCCCGGACAAAAGAAGTCGACAATCTCGCGGGCATTGGCGCATCAACTTCACGCGCTACCCAGAGGACGATGCGTAACAAGCAATCTTGCGCTGAAGGGATGGCGTGAACGCCTCGATGTGACAGCCGTGGTGAAGGCGAGCCTTTCAAGAATCACCCCGGAGCGAACCTTGGACGCAAGAATCCGAGACGAGTTTGACAACATGCGGCTAGCGGACAATAATTTCCACCGGGCAAGTAACGTGTCGCTGATTCTCGGCGCGGAAGTTTATGCGGCGATTCTCCATCCCGGACTACTGGCAGCTACCCCCACACGACCAGCAGCACAGAACACCATATTCGGATGGATGCTCTCCGGCAGTACGCCGTTCTGAGAAGAAGCGGGTGCAGAAGCAGACTTAGTTTTAAGTTACAATATACAAATGTAGATGTAAAGAACCAAAAACTTGAAATAGGAAAATGAATTCCAAAAATGTTGAAGTATTTCTAAATTCAGCTTTATGAATTGTAAAAAATTAAATTTTTAACTTAGTAGTATTTTATATCATATATTGCAGTGTCGTTGCAAGGCGGGCGGCATGTTCGTGCATGCAACCCTACTTAGCACTCAGAAACACCACCGCGAGATGTCGCTGATAAGGAACCCACAAAAATGTCCATTCACTTGCGGAATATTTCCAGATGGTACCGTTTACCAAAATTTCCATTTGTTTTTACATGTCTATAAAAGACCAAGGTTACCGTTTTGACGGTCTCTTTTTTCATTTATCAGCCAAATCAGCAACATCTACGGTGAGTGCATTTTTTGTGTTTTTGTACTTTTTCTTTTCTTTAGAAATATATTTTGTATATATTTTATATTTTTAATTCAATAAATAATCTAATTGGTCGTAAGTGACCCTTTCCAAAAAAGAAGGAAGATTTTCATTTTTTAGTTTTCAGCGAAGACCGGCACCTTCCAAGATCCCCGCTTCCGGAATTCAGGAGGAATTCCGGCCCCCTTAAGCCTCGAAAGAACAGATTGTATATTTTAAGAAATTATTCAAAGTATAAAGACAAAACAAAAGAAAAACCAGAAATTTTTTGGTTTTGAAATATTTTGTCTTGAGTATTTGCATTTAGCAATATTTTTTATTTATGGTTTTCAAATGATTTGATATACTTCATGCTAAACCATAGTTTATTTTTTACAATATGGATTTTGTATTCTTAATGGTATGTTAGATTTAGAAAATGTTCTATTCACTTTCGCATATCCCTTTTCACATAGACTAAGCTGTGTCACATTTGAATGCATGATAAGGCTCGAACTAATCCATTTATTTTATCAAATTTTTTTTATCATTTTTCACTATTTCCGAAAAATATATGGTCTGAAATAGTTCCATTTTTTTACGCAAACATAGTGTAACGGAGTTTTCCACAAGGCTGGGGTAAGCTCAGCCTTGCCAAGGGTTTGCTAAAGTAAAAACACGCTGTGTTCGTTACAACAAATTTATTAGGTATAAACAACCTATATGTACACGGTTTCTAATATATTACTCGATATTTCTACGACAAGTAAATAAGTGCTCGTGAGGTGAAAACCCTCTGGTACACTACGTTTGCCGGTGGTGTTGATCCCACGGGCAAGTATACCTATCGACACGACAACACAAAGGCTACTTAATTTACTTTAAATTTTCCTCGCCTTTTATACAATTCTGCGCGCAGGCAGAATGTTATTTTGTAATAACAATTCATCACTATGAACAGTTTCTTATAGTTATGTGTGTGTATGTATATGTATATGCATGTTCAAATAAATACATGTTTGAACATGTTTCGAATACGCATAAAGTGGAATTCACAAAATGTGTATATATGTATATAAATACTTGGTTAACTTAAAATATTATTTATATATATGTATGTATGTATATTTATAAATACTTGTTAAACTTAAAATATTATTAATATATATGTATATATGTAAATGTGTATTCGAATTCATATTAGGTTCACATGAACATACATATATTTTCTTGTATTGTTGTAAGGCCTCCAACATCTACAATTTTGGGGTCCTTACAATAGTTATATGTTTGAACAAAACTTCATCTTGCCTAATATTATAAAGGTATATTTCTTTTTAATTTTTGGAAAATATGATACGATACGATATCCATGATTATATAATAGAAACAAAATTAATTAATTTTTTTATCATATACACTGTAGATGTGTACATATTGTATAATTAGCTAAAAAACGTAATGATTTTGTATTGTATTTGCATAATTATCATTGAGTTGAGTGACAGTGCGTATGAAAAGGGTGAAACAAAATGTTTTATTGTACAGAAGAAAATGGAATAAAATATCATGTAAGAGTGAAATGAAATAAAATAAAAAAAAAATAAAGTAAAAAAAAATTAAATTAAAATCAAATAAAATAAAATAAAATAAAATAAAATACACTAAAAATAAAATAATAAAAAAAATTAATTATAAAATTTTAAATGAAATAAAAAAAAAATAAAATAAATCAAACATAATTTTTCCCTGGATTTCAACAAAGTTGTTTGGTTCCTGCTGTTTTTTTTTTTGTTTCTTATTATGAATTCGTGGCAACGCGTGTCAGTCTCTTCTGTGTTGCTGAGTTTCGAGTGCCAATGAACGATGAAGTGTTTTTCATATAGGTCACGCACTGTTGTAGGCGAGGTTCAAGTGTTTTATTTTTCGTAGAAGGAGTGCTAAGGCGAAATTGTACAATCCTAATCATCATACTGAAGATTCATATGCGTAGTTGTGATGATAGATACATGTATCGCAGGTATGTATTCTTTTATGTTTGGAAATATGTATGTGTATATTGAATACATATTTACATATGTATATATATATTGTTGCGCGTTTTCAGCATTTATTTATTTGCTTACATAAATACATACAAACATGGCAGAAGAGTATAAAGTATGGAAATTTCCATTCGATAATTTGTGAAATGTAAATAATTGAAAAAATTAAAAAAAATTGGTCCCTTGCACAATAATTTGCATTCTCTCCTTCTGATTAGTTCTCTCTCTCTCTCTCTCCCTCTATCTTTCCTTTCTTCTCTCTCTCTCTCTCTCTCTCCCTCTATCTTTCCTTTTTTCTCTCTCTCTCTCTCTCCCTCTTTTTATGCATGTGCCTGTATCTGTGCTGTTTTTGGCTCGTATATATAGCGTGTCCTCCGGCTCGCTTCCCAAATAGTTATCCTAATTTCGCCTATGATGTGTTTAGCTGCGGTTTTCAAAACGAGGTACCGCCTGTGGCCGTGCCTCTAGTTGAGTACTTATTCGAAGAGAAAGTTGTATAGCCATCCTCGGCTCAGATTTCAGTTTCTTTAATAAATTCCTTACACGAGGGCGCTGCCATGGCTTAGTAAATGATGTTTTGAGTTCCTTACGGAGCTGTAGTTGAATATCTTCAAGTTGCTCAAATGCCATGGTTTACAAGTACTTTAGCATTTCCGTCAGCTTCAACAATCTATTACGTGTTTCTTGCTCCATTTTTTTTATCGAAATATGGCGGATTTGAAGTGTTGAGTTGAAGTGCGAAATGTGCTCTGATGGCCAAACCAAAAAATTGTTCGCTTTTATACTTATTTCTGCGGCCAAAAATAGTAAAGCAGGTAAAGGCAGACGACGGTTAGGTTAATCTTTTGCTCTTATTATCTACTCAAAGCGGAACATAAGTAATTATGCTAATGTACACAGGCCAAAAAAAAAAATATATATAGAAATAAAAATAAAATTAAAATTAAAATAAGATCACAAATAAACAACAATAATCAACAAGATTGAAAAGGAAATTTTAATAAACTAATGTTAATATTATTAAATAAATAAATACAAAATGAAACAATAAAATAAAATAATAAAGTAAAATAAATGAAAATTAAATAAAATAAACTAGATAAAAAAATAAATGAAAATAAAAAATAATATAAAATGAAATAAAATAAAATAAAATAAAAAATAAAAGAAAACAATACAAAATAAAATAAAAAACAAATAAATTAAAAAAAAAAATAAAATAAAAAAACTAAAATAAAATAAATGAAATAAAATAAAATAAAATAAAATAAAATAAAATAAAATAAAATAAAATAAAATAAAATAAAATAAAATAAAATAAAATAAAATAAAATAAAATAAAATAAAATAAAATAAAATAAAATAAAATAAAATAAAATAAAGTAAAATAAAATAAAATCAAATAAAATAACATAAAAAATAAAATAAAATAAAATAAAATAAAATAAAATAAAATAAAATAAAATAAAATAAAATAAATAAAATAAAAAAATAAAATAATATAAAATAAAATAAAATAAAATAAATAAAATAAAAAAAATAAAATAATATAAAATAAAATAAAAAAAATAAAATAAAATAAAATAAAATAAAATAAAATAAAATAAAATAAAATAAAATAAAATAAAATAAAATAAAATAAAATAAAATAAAATAAAATAAAATAAAATAAAATAAAATAAAATAAAATTAAATAAAATAAAATTAAATAAAATAAAAAAAAAATAAAAAAAAAAAAATAAAATAAAATAAAATAAAATAAAATAATATAAAATAAAATAAAAAATAAAATAAAAAAAAATAAAATAAAATAAAATAAAATAAAATAAAATAAAAGAAAATAAAATAAAATAAATTGAAAGAATATAAAATATGCTAACATCAAATAAACAAGTGAGAAAATTTTTAAATAAACTAATAATATTTGTAATCTCTGATCATTAACTAACTTTGACCTAGCAACTAGGTTTCAACTCTCCGTTCTAAAATTTAAAAAAATGTCTACCTGCTCCAAAATTTTGTATTATTTGCCTATATTTTGCTAAAATTTAAAAGACGCTCACACACTTCAAACAGTCTTCAAATTCTCTTAGGCATAATATGTGTAGCTCTCAAGCGCTTCCTTAATTATTTCTTAGTAATGGAATAAAATAAAATAAAATAACTAATTAAAATTAAATGAAACAAAAGAGGAAAAATAAACAAAAATTAAATAAAAGAAAAAATAAAATAAACTAAAATGAATAAAATACAAAAAATTGAATAAAAAAAAGAGTTTTTGGGTTCTTCGTTTAAATGGAACTGTTGTCTTTTATATGCTCGCCATTCAGGCAAGTAAAGGAAAAAAAAACTTGTTGACTTAATTTTGTTTCCCTTACTTGCCTGAGTAGCGAGCATATAAAAGACGCTCACACGCTGCAAACTGTCCTTACATTCTCTGAGGCATTATATGTGTAGGTCTGTCATTAATGTATCAACTCATTGTTTAAGTTTGTTTTTGTTGTACGAATGAGCGAATGGGAGCAGTGGTTAATAACATTTTTGTTTGATTTGAGAGATTATCACCAAAATTTTCTTGATCACATAAAGTGCTTAGAAGAACACAGGCGTACTCGAAAAGTATTCCGTAGTAAATTGAAAATTTTTGGGGCTGGCATAAAGAAACCGGCACGTATAGTGAAGCTCTTCACCGATATCCATAGAATGATTAAAGCTATTATTGAGAAATCGTATATATTAAGTAGGTGCATTGTGGCGCGGCTGCCATATGATGAACAACTGCAGCAAGCACAAACTCGGTATCACCAAAGGCGATCTCGATTTGCGAAACGAAAGAAAAAAATAGCATTAAATAATTTTATCAGAAGTCATTCTTCCAGATAACCCTTTTAATATTATTGTATTAATTTACAAATTCATTTTCATCATTCATTTATATACATAAACATACAAACGAATACAACAAACAACATATGGAAAATTCGAGTGCCAGATACTAGGAAGCAACCGATGACTACAAGATGTTCTAAAGCACTTAACTCAAGTGTTCGATTTCAACGACATTCCGTTAAACAGCCTTCCAGAGATATGTGCCGCTGACAAACACAGGCGAAGACAGTTGCGCAGCAAATTCACTAAAGACAGCACTGTTGGCCAGTGAAAATACTCAAACATTTTAATTTTCAGCCAAGAAAAAAACTCAAGTGTTCGATTTCAACGACATTCCGTTAAAGAGCCTTCCAGAGATATGTGCCGCTGACAAACACAGGCGAAGACAGTTGCGCAGCAAATTCACTAAAGACAGCACTGTTGGCCAGTGAAAATACTCAAACATTTCAATTTTCAGCCAAGAAAAAAACTCAAGTGTTCGATTTCAACGACATTCCGTTAAAGAGCCTTCCAGAGATATGTGCCGCTGACAAACACAGGCGAAGACAGTTGCGCAGCAAATTCACTAAAGACAGCACTGTTGGCCAGTGAAAATACTCAAACATTTTAATTTTCAGCCAAGAAAAAAACTCAAGTGTTCGATTTCAACGACATTCCGTTAAAGAGCCTTCCAGAGATATGTGCCGCTGACAAACACAGGCGAAGACAGTTGCGCAGCAAATTCACTAAAGACAGCACTGTTGGCCAGTGAAAATACTCAAACATTTTAATTTTCAGCCAAGAAAAAAACTCAAGTGTTCGATTTCAACGACATTCCGTTAAAGAGCCTTCCAGAGATATGTGCCGCTGACAAACACAGGCGAAGACAGTTGCGCAGCAAATTCACTAAAGACAGCACTGTTGGCCAGTGAAAATACTCAAACATTTCAATTTTCAGCCAAGAAAAAAACTCAAGTGTTCGATTTCAACGACATTCCGTTAAAGAGCCTTCCAGAGATATGTGCCGCTGACAAACACAGGCGAAAACAGTTGCGCAGCAAATTCACTAAAGACAGCACTGTTGGCCAGTGAAAATACTCAAACATTTTAATTTTCAGCCAAGAAAAAAACTCAAGTGTTCGATTTCAACGACATTCCGTTAAAGAGCCTTCCAGAGATATGTGCCGCTGACAAACACAGGCGAAGACAGTTGCGCAGCAAATTCACTAAAGACAGCACTGTTGGCCAGTGAAAATACTCAAACATTTCAATTTTCAGCCAAGAAAAAAACTCAAGTGTTCGATTTCAACGACATTCCGTTAAAGAGCCTTCCAGAGATATGTGCCGCTGACAAACACAGGCGAAGACAGTTGCGCAGCAAATTCACTAAAGACAGCACTGTTGGCCAGTGAAAATACTCAAACATTTTAATTTTCAGCCAAGAAAAAAACTCAAGTGTTCGATTTCAACGACATTCCGTTAAAGAGCCTTCCAGAGATATGTGCCGCTGACAAACACAGGCGAAGACAGTTGTACAGCAAATTCACTAAAGACAGCACTGTTGGCCAGTGAAAATATTGAAACATTTTAATTTTCAGCCAAGAAAGAAACCGATGACTACAAGATGTTCTAAAGCGCTTAACTCAAGTGTTCGATTTCAACGACATTCCGTAAAGAGCCTTCCAGAGATATGTGCCGCTGGCAGTCACAGGCGAAGACAGTTGCGCAAAAAATTTGCTACCGAGGGGGGACCACAATTAGGTAAGGTAAAATTTTCTATAATTTTGGGTGTTTTGGTTTTCCGGAGGGCAATTGCATCAGTCATAGAAAAAGTTTTATAAAGTAATGTACAATAAAAATATAAAATAATAAACATAAGTAAATAGGCTAACAGTAACACTACTTTTTCCTACGGGAAGTGAACAGTAGAGACAGACCTATTTGAAAAAATTGTATTCTTAATTCGATTTATTTGAAATTCGTAGTTACAGTCGCGAGACTATACTCAATTTATATTCTTGCGCTCACGTCGCGCACCTTGAGAACGTGTTTGGTTGCTGTGCGGGATGCTGTATCCAACCCGTGTGAAGCCTTAAGTCACGGTTAAAAGAGGGGAAGCTGTGTGTGTGTATCAACTCCGAATTATTCGGTTTAAGGATTCGATGAACTGTAAGTGCAGCGTCTGTTCACCATAGTGAAAGTGTAGAGAGTGAAAAGTGCTGAAACTGGTAGCATCGGTGAAAATCACCACGAGGCAAGGCGCCCAGCTGTGAATGTTCTGTGCTAGTGAAAGGTGCAGAAACTTGTAGAGACGCCGGAAACTAACGAGCAGCCCAGCATTGTGCAAGTGAAAAGTGCTGAAATCTCGGAGCACCGGTAAAACTGCTCGACGCGGCGCCCAGCTGCAACCAAGTGAAAGTGCTTTAAGTGCAAGCCTCCCGGATACCGGTCCATCTCCGGGAGTAACGACGACTTGCTGCGGCATGGTGCTCTGCCGTAGTTGACAGTTTTAATTCCCCATCCCATTTTTCCGGTCACCGAAAGGCCTCGGCTGGATGGGGCTATGTGTAGAAGTTCACGCAGTGAAAAAAGTTTTTGCCTGCCACTCACCTGGGAGTGGCCAGAAACGATTCTTTTGCATATGGTTCAAGCAGCTCACGACTTCCGGTCTTAAACCACGTATCCCCTGTGAAGCCAATAAACATCCGTTTGGGGGCGAGCTAAAATGAGAAGGCGAATCTCCTGCGGTTGTGCGTAGGGTTTGGGACCCGCCACATGAAAAACCAAATCCAATAAAAAAATTGAATAAGCCTCGGACGAGAGAACTCCCCTTTAATGACGACCCTGCAAATGTTTTAAAGATTACGATGTTAGGGCATTCACCTGGAATGTCCGGCTCCTTAATTGGAAAGGTGCCGCTGCAGAGCTGGTTGATGTCCTCATAAAGTTAAAGGGTGCCATCACTGCCTTCCAAGAAATGTAATGGACTGGACAAGGACGGAAGCGGGTGGGTCCTTGTGAAATTTACTACAGCAGCCATATAAAGGAGCGCAAATTTGGTGTCGGATTCGTGGTGGGAGAAAGATTCTGCCGCCGAGTACTGGCAATCACTCCGGTGGATGAACATCTCGCCACAATCAGCATCAAGATGAAATTCTTTAACACCACACTAATTTGCGGCCACGACCCGAAGGATGACTAAGCCAAGGATGCCTTTTACGAGCAGGCGCACACTTATAAGCGCTGCCCCCGCCACCGAGGTCAAAATTGTGCGCAGTGGGGTGGGCCAAGAAGGTATCATTGGTACGACTGTCGGAAAATTCAACCTCCACAACGAACATCCCCTAATGGGTTGAGGCTGATCGACTTCGCCTGGTCCCGAAATATGGTTGTCTGCAGCACTAGATTCCAGCATAAGAAAATTCACCAAGCTGTTTCCAGACCGAAAAAGACAGCGCAGCGAAGATACGCGCGGGCCTCTGTGTATCAAGGAACGCCCGTCAACAAACACAAGGAAGGTTCGACGTTGAAAAGATGCAATCACAACAGACTGCCGAGCGGCTTTCTACTCGACTTGCACTCCTGCTCGCTGAGAGCACTCATAAGCAACTCGGTATACGGGAACTGTGGGACGACATTTCAAGCTCCCTACATACAGCTGCAAACGAAACTATTGGATTTCGTAAAGGTCGCAAGAACAGCTGGTAGGATGAAGACTGCAGTGGCGCAGTGGAGAGAAAACAGACTGCCTACCTCGCAACGTTGCGATCGACCACAACACGTGCGGGGTGGTGTAGATACCGAGAACTGAAGAGGGAAGCAAGATGCATCCGCAGCCAAAAAAAGAAAGATGCCGAGGTGCGCGAATACGACGACTTATAGAAGGTTTCAAGACCGGAGCAAACTCCCGTAAGGCTCAAATGAGTGAGCTAGTGCTAGCGGATGCCCAGAGTATACTGAATCTTTGGAGGGAGCACTTCTCCAACCTGCTGTGAAATTGAAACACCCGGAGAAGGTGAACCCGAAACTCCAATTGGTGACGATGGAAAAGTTGTTCCATTACCCGACTATGAAGAGGTTAGAATAGCAATCGCTCGCTTAAAAAACAACAAAGCGGCTGGAGCTGATGACCTACCGGCAGAACTATTTAAACATGGCGGTGAAGAGCTGACAAGGTACATGCATCAGCTACTTTGCAGAATAAGATCGAACGAAAGCATGTCTGACGATTGGAATTTAAGTGCGCTCTGCCCAATCCATAAAAAGAAGACCCCACAGTCTGCGCCAATTATCGTGGCCTCCTTCATATCGCCTATAAGGTCCTATCAAGCGTTTTGTGTGAAAAACTGAATCCCACCGTCAGCAAACTGATTGGACCTTATCAGTGTGACTTTAGACCTGGTAAGTCAACCACTGACCAGATATTCACCATGCGCTAAATCTTGGAAAAGATCCGTGAAAAGAGAATCGACACAAACCGCCTTTTCGTCGATTTTAAAGCAGACTTCGATAGTAAGTAAAGGAGTGGCCTCTTTGCTGCTTTGTCTGGATTTGGTATCTCCGCAAAACTTCTACGGCTATGTAAGCTAATGTTAAGCAATACTAAAAGCTCCGTCAGGATCGGGAAGGACCTCTCCGAACCGTTCGATACCAAATGAGGTTTCAGACAGGGTAACTCTTTATCGGGTGACTTTTTTAATTTAATGCTGGAGAAAATAATACAAGCTGCAGAGCTAAATAGAGAAGGTACAATCTTCTATAAGAGTGTACAACTGCTGGCGTACGACGACGATATCGACATTATTGGCCTCAACAATCGCGCCATAAGTTCTGCTTTCTCCACACTTCATAAAGAATCGAAGCGAAGGGGTCTGATATTAAATGAGGGCAAGACGAAATATCTCCTGTCATCGAACAAACAGTTATCGCATTCGCGGTTCCCACGTCACTGTTGACAGTCATAACTTCGAGGTCATAGATAATTTCGTCTGTCTAGGGACCAGCATTAGCACCAATAACAACGTCGGTCTTGAAATCCAACGCTGAATTACTCTTGTCAACAGGTGCTTTTGTGGACTGAGTGGGAAATTGAAAAGTAAAGTCCTCTCTCGGCGAACTAAAACCAAACTCTATAAGTCGCTCATCATACCGGTCCTACTATATGGCGCAGAAGCGTGGACAAATGGATGAAAGCACTCCAGCTCTACTCCGTTGGAAGGATCAGGTGAAAAGTGACCTGGCCTCACTTGGTATTTCCAACTGGCGCCAGACAGCGAAATAAGAGAGGAATGGCGCTCTTATATTGATTCGGCTATAATCGCGTAAGCGGTGCCAGTGCCAATAAAGAAGAAGAAGAAGAAAGACCTCCGCTCAGTAGGTGACCAACGAACTAGTTAGAAATGTATAAAAATTATCCACCCTTGGATCCCTGCCCGGGTAAAAATGCAGCTGTTGGACACGGCTATAACAAAACGTTCCAAGACTCCTCCGTAACCGCATTGACGCGACCGAAATGGCATACACGGCCAAGTTCTTCGTTTAAACCCCTTCGTCTTTCGGGACCCATGAAGCAACCCCCACAAGCTGGCAAAAGGCCCACGCCCCTTGAGAGAAAGGCAAAAACGGCTGAAGCAAAAGGAGCAAATGACTCAGATCAACGACCCTGCTGCTCCAACACCATCAATCCCTCCATCAGGGTGCATCGGGACTGGAAAGCCCCGGCAATGTGGAGAAGCTTAGCGCCGTCCTAGCCGATAAGCTGATGGAGGCAGAAAGCCAGCCATAAATGGGCGGTAGACATTCTCACTGTCAGTGAGAAGCGGACGGTAGGTTCAGGTAGCGGGAAACTCCCCTTAACAACAAGAAGGCATCGTTCTCAGGAAAAAGCTCGAGTGGATCCAAGAGGTCCAGGCTTACATAACCACATCAAAAGTCGACCGCCCAAACTGCAAGACCCTTCAGCGAGGTAGCCAAAGAGCATCTCATTCTAGGGGTTGTAGACAAGGGCACCGGGACGGGTACATTTCTCCAGATATAACTTGTGTCGTGCGCTGATGATAGAGCGGTAAAACTCTAAAAAAAGGCTATCGCTGAGATCGGTGAGCTCTGGCCTGGGCAGACTTGGTGGCTGTGCATAGCGACGACATCCCTAGCAGGCCATGGGTGCCAGCAGAGCCCTCCGATCCCAAAGATATTCTGAAACTCATCCAACTTGGCAATGAGGAGCTACCCACCACTGATTAGAGTATAGTCCAAGTTGGCGAGGTCAAGGATAAGCAATGCTTTTTGAGATTTACTCCATCATGTTAGTAGTTCAAAACTAGGGTAGAAGAGAACGCCGCGAGCGGGTCTACTAACCCCACAGTTCACAAGGAGGTGATCCCCAGCGACCCGGACATTGCTCTAAGCGATTCCGGAGATGGAATCACCTCAAGAGGAGAGGAAGAATGTGTGGCATTTACCGGAACCACCATGAATGGACCGATAGAGTCTGGCGTCCCGAAGGAGGAGATCCGTGCCGAATCGGATACTGAAAGCGAAACGCTCTCGGTATCCGCATTCCTCGGGATGGCTTTCACCCGCTGGGAAAAAGTGGAGGAGAACCACCTTCAGGAACCTGGTACCGAAGGGAGGATATCGACACTACTATTATAAACCCCGAGGCAGAGAAGATCAGATCCATGGACCTCTTAATCTATCAGGATGGTGCAGATAACTTAGTTCTGTCCAAGAACCTTGGATAGTAGGTGACAAGATCTGTGAACGAAATTCTGATACCAAACGGTATCCGCATCAGGAAAATGTAGGCTCAGGGCTTGTATTCTGGTTAAGAAAAAAATTTCTTAATTTCTTCTCTCACAATATAGCGACGCAGACACAGTCAGCATCGAGCAAAAACTGGGGGCGAAGCGACTGAGAATCCTCTCGCCGTACTTCGCTCACGACGAAATTCTATCACCGAAACGGCTACACGAAGCGGTAAAGGAGGTGAAGTACAAAAAGATTCCATTGCTTGTTGGAGCCGATGCCAATTATCATCATACAATATGGGCATCCAACGATACAAACATCCGAGGTAAGTCCCTACTTGATTTTATGTTAGTAAACGCTTTAGATATTTGTAACAAACAAACCCACCTTCGTAACTTCTATCCATCCCATCGGGGAAGAAAAGGCCCAAATGGCGGAATAATGAAATCTTTGTTTTTGAAAAGAAACAGAAAACTCTTTAATAAAGCCAAAAGACCGGGCTCCTGGCAATCTTATAAAGCTTGTTTAAAGTCCTTTAAAACCTCTACAAGGAAGGCAAAGCGGGTATCTTGGAAGGCCTTCTGCAGGGTCATTGAAGGAAATGCGGAAGCCAAGAGACTGAGGAAAGTCCTCTCCAAGAGTTCCGCAATCCTAAATTATTTCCCAAACCAAATGGTGAATGAAAGACATCTTTTGAAGAAATACTGGATACCCTCATAAGCACCCACTTTCAGGGTGTGAGTACTTCTTTGATATCAGCAGCATTGTTTGTAGCAAAATGGTGGAATAGGCGATTAAGTCTTTCCAACCCTACAAGTCTAGATTGGACTAGAGGGAATCTTTCCCGCTGAAGTTCAGAGGCCGGAGGATACATCGTCCCCATTTCTATGTAAAATTTACATGGCCTCTCTACGTGAAGGGTACATCCCGCCAATATGGACAATGGTCATTCCAAAAGGAGGAAGAACCAACCATGTCAATCCGGAAAGGCTGCTGGACAGCTATATACGCAGGAATCTACCCTCAAACAGCCTCTCGGGAAAGCAGCATGCTAACTCCAAGGGTAAGTCTGTTGATACAGCTTTACATAATATAGTCGGGCGCATCGAAAACGGACTTGCCGTGAAGGAGTAAACCCTTGGTATTTTCGTCGATATCGAGGGGCTTTCAAACACAATCTATCTGCCTTCGTAATAGATGCTCTTCAGGGTCTTCTGGGTCTGGGTCTTCAACAGCCCATGGTGAACCTCGTAGAGTTTCTTTTGAGGAAAAGAATTATCTTCGTAAAGATGGCCAGCGCCAGTGTCACCAGACACACAACTAGAGGCTGCTGTGGTGCTTAACAGCGAACACGCTGATTAGAAAACTGTACAACACAGGTTATGACGTTGTGGCATACGCTGACGACTTTGCTCTGACAGCGACGGATCTACTCCAAAATGCTCTTTGTATTAGTGGGAGATGGTGCAGAGATAGCGGGCTGGACCTGAACCCTGATAAAACCGAGATGGTGTTATTAACCAGGGGTACAATCCGTATGCCTTTAAACCACCCAACTAAAGTCAAATACCTTGGGATAATCTTAGATAGCTAACTAAACTGGAGCCGGAACACGCCAGAAAGATCAAGGAAGGCTATAACTACACTCTATGCCTGTAAAACGGCGATAGGAAACTACAAGCGAGTTGCAACCTTGGAAGATATGCAGTATAGGACATACAAAAATTTTATATCTTACAGAGGTGACGAAAGAGCTGGACTAAACCATCTACAGTGTATGTTTCGAGAATCTTTTCTCCACGAGAGTCTCAAGCAGGTGCGAGTGGGAAAATACCAACGCTCTGACCAGGGAGCGATAGCAATCTTCACAGATGGCCCGAATCTTGATGGGAAGGTGGGTTGCGGCATTTACTCTCCAATGCTCACAGTAAACATGAGCATGAGAATACCGGACCACTGTCGCGTTTTCCAGGCGGAATTCTTCGGAATCATGGAGGCCGCGGAGTGGTTGCACAAATCCACGGCAGCAGGACAATCGGTTACAATTTACTCCGATAGTCAGGCTGCAATCAGATCTCTTAAATGCAATGGTAACACGTCAAAAGTAGCCAATGTGCAGGCGCTATTTGCTACAAGTGCAAACATATTATTTTAGGAACGGCGATATTTAACGTATACCATCAAGGAGTGGATTATCAAACCAGAGCGCTTCGGGTTTCTCGATATGAGGCTCCATTCATCACCGAACGGTTGCAGAAACACATCGACATTCGACCACAACCTATTGACACCTAAGTAAGTGGAATAAGTTTGTCAGTAGTGGTGATTCTCTGACCCACTTATGTTAGCCAATGCCAATTTTTTTGAGAGTCAACAGGTCGATGTAATTTTCGGTGCATATTTGAATCCATCAGTGATCTTGGGAAACATACGTAAAATGTTTTTTTTTTTCAATTTCAATTTCAAATTTCATTTATTTATCCGTACAATAAGACAGAGAGTCTTTTCATTGTACACATATTAACATAAAATGAATTACAATTTGATTTTTTAAATCTTAGGAATAACTAAGAATAATATTATGTCTAAAAGGAGGGATTTCAACAGTATGTTGACATAGATAAGGAGAATAGGGATGAGTATTATGCAAATAGGTTTGTAACTGCGGTTCGGAAGCATCCAATCGTTTTGATACATTTTATTGAAATTGGTAATGAGTTCCAAATTCTGACAGCACTAACAAAAAACAATCTAGAGGTCGTCAAAGTTTTGCAATTGGGGACAACAAATATTGTGAGTACGAGAAGATTGCGCAAACTTTATTTTGCGGAAAAGATATCCTGGTTGACGGTTTTTGATTATTTTAAATAAATATATTAAATTACGAACCTTGAGATAATTCTCAAGGGTGAAGCCGAGAATGTTTTTGGTGTACAAAGAGATGTGTTCAAACTTTTTATTCCAGTAAATGAACCTAGCTACGTTATTTAAAGCTAAATTTAATTTGTTTCTGGAATCGCTGCTTAGAGTACCATATACGACTTCAAAACAAGAAATTTGGGGAATAATAAGGGACTGACTAGTTCAAGTTTTATTCGAATATATTTTTTTTACGCAATTGTTTATGTGATCTTCACAATTTAGATGGACATTAATTTTGAAGCCAAGATTTTTTACAACATGTTCAAATTTTAGTTCAGCCCCGTTCAAAACAATTGGTGACAGATTGCTGAGATCAATATAATTACTTTTAATGGGAAGTACCTCCGTTTTCTTAGCATTTAGACATAGACCATTTATGTAAGACCATTCCTCAATTCTCATTCAATCTAGCGATTAAATCTTCACCAAGACCAATGGGACGTGAGAGGTAAATCTAAGTATCATGGGCATATAGATATATAGAAAAATTTTCGCAACAGTGAAAAATGTCATCAATAAATAAACTGAAAAGTATTGGCCCAGAGGAACTTCAGAGATGATTTCTCTGTGATTTGAAATTATGTCCCCACACTGAACTTGCTGATATCTGTCCGATAAGTAGCTTCTCATAAGGTTAATTGCTGATGTGTTGAAACCAAAATAAGTTTTCAGTTTTAACAGTAGAATATCATGGTTTACAGTGTCGAAAGCTTTAGAGAAATCTAAGAGCGCTAAGATGGTAAGTAAGTTATCGTCGAAAGCAGGGCGGATGTCGTCCATGATTTTCATCACAGCTGTGGAACAACTATGATTGGATCTATACCCAGACTGAGATTCGCTCAATAAATCATGTAGACGCATGTTTGACACTATTTGAGCGGTAATAAATTTTCCAAATACTTTTGACAATGTTGGTAAGATACTAATAGGCCTGAAGTCTTGGGGAGCATTACACAAGTTACCTTTAACCACCGGAATAACGTTGGCAATTTTCCACTGATTCGGAAACGTAGAGGAGGTTATATCATGATTAAAAATGTGTGTAAGGATGGGAAGAACATACGGCAGTATAAGTTTTAGAAAACGTAAACTCAGACCATCCACTCCAATTGCGTTAGATTTTATATCAAAAACACACTTTATAACATCCTCTTCAGTAGCTGGGCTAAATGAGAATTCATGGGTGTGGTCAGTAACTAAGCTTTCATTGATGGTGAATGCAGATACATTTGCATGTGAATTTATATCAAGAAAGTATGAGTTCATCACACCAGCATCAATTCTTCAAGTTTTTGCCTCTTTGGCACAAATACCAAGTGATTTTAAATTTGCCCACAATACTATGGAAGGCAAATCAGTTTTAAGTTTTGCACAAAGATAAGCTTTTTTACTTTTTCGCAATTCAGTTTTTACTTTATTCCTCAAGTTCTTTTATGTGATCCAACATCCATTAGTATGATTACGCTTCCAATATCTATAAGCCCTACATCGGTCTTTTATAAGGGGTAGAATGGCCTTAGTGATCCAAGGTTTAGTATGGTTTATTGCTTTAATTCTACGAAGGGGAACATATTATTCAAACAGATAATTAGTTAGCATGGTAAAGCACTGTAACTTGTCATTAACATCTACAAGTAGCCAGCAGTAATTCCAGTTTAGGGTCACGGCTTGAGCAGATAGCGAAGTACTGTCTATATTCTTGAAATCTCTGAAAGTTAAATCTATTGATGGCTTAACTCTATTTAATTCAAAATTGAAAAATATTATAATTAGCTCATGGTCAGAAACTCCGGGCAACGAAAATTGCTCAACATGGCTTACACTACTCCCCACGCTTACACCAAAAAGGTCTACCATACTTGGCTTGCAGTGTGGTGCAAATCTAGTTGCATACCCATTTACTATTGTTATGCCAACGTTGCTAAAACAGCTTAGCAAGTGTCTAGACTTAGCATTATTCGACAACATATCAACATTAAAGTCACCACAAGTGAGGACATGCACATAACTCAAGGACAGTTCCGATATTTTACTGAACAGTTGAGTGAGATCATTTGAGGGTTGTATACACATACAACAACATACTTTTGTACATTATCACTACATTCAATAAACATACTTTCAACAGTATCAGAAGAATGAGATTTATATATTATTTTATACACGGTGTGTCCCAAAAATAACCGAACTTTATATTTAAATCATACAACATACATTGAACATACGCCATCTATTGAAAATTTGCAACATTAAAAAGATACATTCATCCTCTTTCAAACGCACCTAACTTCATGTAAGTCGGATGACAGATGTAAAAGTGACAGCCAT
>JAWMAG010000029.1:3667500-3682500 GCA_037013455.1 Ceratitis rosa
CAGGATCCGGATTATCTACTAACACCATTAATGTGTGTAATATGGCCTTGCCCTGATAAAACACAATTTCCACCAAATACGCAAAAAGAACTTCCTGGCCGTTAATCATAGCTTAAAAACTGCTCGTGCCGGTTCACTGGCCTTAGCCCACGACCGTTTTCATTTGACATAGTTGTAGGGAATCCAGTTTTCATCATAAATATAACGATTTTTGGAAATCTGATTCACGAGAAAAAATCTCGTTAACTCATGTGGCATGTACTCGCGTGACCTTCTCCAGCGTGGAACATTTTTTGCATCAAAATTACTGGAACGAAATCGACGAAACCGAAATAGAATATAATTGATTATTGCAGTATCAGGACTATAAACACTCTTCACATTTTTAGTTGCCTGACTTGCGTTTTCGCTTTTATGGAAGACATCATCATTTCTTCCTCTATCATTTTTAGAACAAAATATTATCTTTCCAATGCCATCTAGCGTAATCTAATCGCACTTATAGAGCTCGTAATACAAATCTCTGAAACGATCTATTGAAAAAAGAATGGATTTTTGTTTAATATACCTAATATAATTTGGTTCAATGATCAATGATTCTTAATGAGCGAACGTCTAATTAATATATGTGAACAATTGTAGGTTTGTAAGTAAACTTGATGTTTTCTGAGAGCTGAAACTCACTTTACTGATTCAAAAACATATTTGGTACAATAGAACCTAAACTCAGCAACAAGAAAGTGAATGAGAGATCGTTTTTGCCCTTTAAATTTGTGTGCGCTCGCTCACTCTAATGAAATTGAAGAAAGTTCGGTAAGCTGACCAGAAAAAAAACTATTTTTGTATTTATTCGTAATATCTGTCTTTTTTTATCTGCTATTAATAATCACCATTGATTTCAATGCATTTCTTAAGCTTATATACCAACTTTTGGAAACAGTCTTCAAAATCTTGCTTTTTAAGCTTATCAAGCTCATTATTAACCGCATTAATTATCTCCTCGTTGCTTTTAAAGACCTCTCAATTAAAATTTAATTTTCGGAAATAGCCAAAAGTCACAAGGGCTATATCCGGGGAATTCGATGGTGGACGTATTTTTTGCATTCCAAAGATCGCAATAAAATTACCCGCTATTTTAGCAGTTTGGAATGGCGCGTTGTCATGATGCAAAAAACAGAGCCGCAAATCCTCTTTCTTCCTCTTCTCTCTACCATGGACTACTGTTTGGTTTCTGGATCGTACTTATAAAACCAAGATTCGTCACCAGTAACGACTTTATTAAAGTTGCTAGACTGACCATTTTCGAATTTGTTTAGGAAATTTGATCAAAATGCGCTCGAAGTTCTTTTTGTGCCTCATTTAAAATTTGTGGCACTCATCTTCGTGTAACTCAGATGATTATTTTATATTCGCAATACAGTCATGGCATTCAAGCCCAAGTCATTTTGGACTTCACCAGAGTTACATTGACGTCGTTAGTGGAAGATTTTGGTCGACCCTCTTGGTGCTTTTCCTCTACGGAAAAATGTACAGTCTGGAATCCTAGAAATAGTCTTTAAAGGCTGTGCAATCTTTCCATATGCAAGTTGACATTGACTGAATATTTGTTTTGGCTGTAAATTACGCCGAAACCCTAAAAGAATCACATGGAGAATTTCTGTTTGCATTGGTGGTGGAATTTCGTCTGACCTTTCCTCAGCTCTCTTGCGTGTTCTCATCTCCAATTCAGCCGAACGTTCTAAATTTTGAAAGGAAGACTAATATAGTAATTGTAAAGGATGTGGTTTTGTTAGATTTAACAAAAGCAAACTGAAAGTCACCAGCTGACCGAACTTTTTTTGATCCCCTCGTACATTAGAGTATACAAAAAGAGTTTTCATAGTAAGATCTTTATATGCTATTATTATTTCTTCCACCTTAAAAAGAAAGTTTCTTAAAAAAATTAAAAAATAATAGGTAAGTAGATTTATGAAAATAGCTTATTAGTCATATAAGTGATATATACACCACCAGACCTAAAACTTAACTAAAATTAGTAATCAAATAAAATTTCGGAAAATTGCATAGTTTTAAGTAAACGCTTTAGATATACTACATATGTAGAAGTCCACTTTAAATAGCAGTAGTTTTAAAAGTTATGTTAGAAATGAACATATCATGAAGGACTAAGTTTGGTGCTCCCGGACATTAGGAACTAGACTGTTCCAGTAATGGTCAGTGAATGTTTACCATTTTTGGTGGGTTTTGATTGATGCTATATGTTTTTGATGTTCAAAGAACTATTGTGTTTTAAGTAGAAAATCTGTTTCGTTAGACTTAAACTCATATTAACGTCCTACATAGAGAGAACCAAAATTGTGTAATCAATATAATAAGTGGTTTAGGTTGTGAGTTGAATCAACTTAAAGCCTTCTAAATAAATTTTAGTTTCTACCTGCTACTTGGTCTGCATGAAATGGCTTTTAAAATATTTTAAATAAATTAGATTTGTTAAAATTTGAAGTACCTATAGAACAAAAAGTTTTTTGTTTTTGATCCATATGTCAAGCACATCGATCCATCAGTCCAATTTTTCAATTAGCTCTTTCCCAGGTCCATTTCCTAGGAGAAATGTTGTTTCCAATTAGACCCAAAGCTACACATCGAATGATTTACAAATAAGATTATATTTATCCCATTTGATCTCATTTCCGATTATCGGATGCCTACGTCATACACAGAACACATCATCTAAATTTCAGATCTTTTTGCGACTAACGACTTGGACGGTGGGTTATGCTGTCAGTTATAAAGGACAAGAATTTGAACGTCTTCTAGTCGTATCTTCAATTGTGTAAAATAAAAATAAAGATGCAACGCGAAAAACTCCTTGTATTTTCTATGGAAAAATGTATCATTTTCATCACAAGGTTTGATATGAATATTTCCAGCTGCTAATGTTTTTATATTTTCTTTTAGGCTATGAAGTAATAGTTAAGTCAGAGGTGCAAAGAGAAAACTTTGTAATAAACAAGCTTTTTATCCCAGAGTAAAAATTATAGTAAACGGTTTTTTCACAGGTTTAGTTAGGTTTTACTAGCTGGTTTTTATGCCTTACACAGACCAGTTGTTTCTTTGTAGCGCCAGACGTAGTATCAACTTAATTTGAGCTAAAAAAGCCAACGTATAGGATGTCGACGCTTTATCGAAGCTTTAGATTGCCTTGATATCCACTTTCTATAATTTTTCTATTCCTTTAATTTTTACATATTTCAGTGGCCTTTTTGCTCACATGGTCTGTTCTGAGGCCTACAGTAGTTCTGCAGTGCTTTCCACCACGGGAATTGGAGTTGAATGTGTTCCTTGGAAGGTTTTACATATAATCTTGGCAGACTTGCATTTGATTCAGGTGTTTCATCTCCATCTTTATTGAGAAGGCGCAGTCTTTCAATCAATGAACCCAACCAATTTATGATGTGGTTGCTGATACTTTTGTATGAAATTTATTCAAATTAAAATAGTTTTTCTTTGAGTAATTAAAAAAAATTTCTGTAACAGAATTAACCTTGAAAATATTTCTAAATTGTAGAATATTTTTTTTCATTGGTGCTCTCAATACATATGAACTATGTAAATTTGATAGTGTTAATCTAAAAATTAAACAAGTTTTTGCAAGTAAACTAACCAATTCAGAAGCTTTTTTTGATTTAAATTACAACATGTAGCTTTACATGTAGGGTAACCATTACAATACATAATACCAAGTTTTTACAGATCAATCTATTTATCATAACAAAAAACTAGAAAAATTTATATAAATTACTGCGGCAAAAGAGAATGGTGAAGAGTGTGACTGTCTAAATAAAGACATAAGTAGGCGCATACATGGCTAAACAAAATTAATAAAATACCAAATGGTAAGTTGTATTGTTGTTGCTGCCAGCAATATTCTTGTTTATTTTATTATTATATTTATTATGTTACGCTCTAGGCCACCTTTTAAAAACACCAAAGAGCCTACATTTTGTTTTCTACTAAATTTAGTTGCATCCTAAAATTTTTTTTTTAATTCTATTTCCAACTCTTGGTTATTAAAGTCGCCCCATTTGCATAGAGAGGCCATAAGGCTAAATATTTCCCACTACAACCACACATGGTATATGGGAGTATGTGTGTGTTTGCGTAGAAATAACACTATGAAATAAATGAATAGCAGCCAGTCCTTTTTCTAAACAAATAAAAGCCTTTGCGCATAAAAAATTACTCAAGCCTCCAGCTATCGTATTTATACAGACGCAGACTCATTTATACTCTTATACAAAAATAACCTCGTTCGTATAGTATGTGAATGCATTATGACTGCTGATGTGTCAAATTGTTATTACTCATACACCCTGGAGGTTATTTTTCATACACAAATTTGTATGTGTATAAATTGTTTTGTTTGTTCGGCTGGAGATGTTCAATGTTTTTATTTGCATGCCAAAATGGAGGAAGACAGACTCTTTGATTGCGGCTGTATTCTTTTGATGAATCTTTGATAACACGAAATGAATTTAAAGCTTCAATTATTTATTTGCACTGACATAACGTGGGTTACATACAGCCGTATGAGCATGAACCTGCAAAAAGTTCTAAGGGAATATATAAATTAAAGCTGCAAAGTAATTAAAATCAAATATAACGAAATAAACAAAATTGTGTAAAAAAATATGGTGGTATAAAACAAATTTACAAAAAATATTATAAATGTAATTAAATAAATGAAAAAAATATAAATAATAAAATAAAGTTAAAAAAAATTAAAAATAATTCAGACTATATAAAAATTTGAATAAAGCACATTCAAATTAAACAAAATAAAATAATATAGAAAAATGGAATTAAGATAAAATAAAATAAAATAAAATAAAATAAAATAAAATGAAATAAAATAAAATAAAATAAAATAAAATAAAATAAAATAAACTAAAATAAAATAAAATAAAATAAAATAAAATAAAATAATATAAACTAAAATAATATAAAATAAAATAAACGATAGTAAAATAAAATAAAATAAAATAAAATAAAATAAAATAAAATAAAATAAAATAAAATAAAATAAAATAAAATAAAATAAAATAAAATAAAATAAAATAAAATAAAATAAAATAAAATAAAATAAAATAAAATAAAATAAAATAAAATAAAATGAAATAAAATAAAATGAAATGAAAAAAAAAATTAAATAAAATAAAATAAAATAAAATAAAATAAAATAAAATAAAATTAATTAAAACAAAATAAAATAAAATAAAATAAAATAAAAAAAGAAATATAGGAAGGAAAATATAATAAAATAAAATAAAATAAAATAAAATCAAATCAAATCAAATCAAACAATATAAAAAAAGACAAAGTAAGCTAACATAAAAAAAATAAAATAAAATATAATAGAATGAAAAAAGTAAAATATATGAAATAAAATAAAATATTATAAAAGTATTCAATACTACACCTAACTTCAAAATCTACCTTATGATATTAAGTCACCATTTACTGAATTTATATTCAATTTTAAAATAATTTGTAGTATTCGTATAGTTAAATATTTCTTAAATGAAAACCACTTGAATTTGAATCCATTCAAATGGGAAATCACTTCGTTAACAAACCACCAATTATTTCTCTAATTAAAATTGTAACGTAAGCAAGTGTGTTTCTATGTAAGTACGTAGTTACACAAAGTAATAAACTTTCATTTCAAGAGAATAACTGCACTCAAAGTCAATGAAAATTCCCACTTCTCATGTACATACTCATGCATATGTATTTTTCTATGTTGGTTTGTGTGCATGTGTTGAAACGTTTATATTCAGATTTGTCAGAAGTAAGCTGTCTGCGTATCCTACATATTGTATGTTCCTAAAGAGTTCAGCCTATAAGTATGTGTACGTTGTTGTCGCTATGGTAAATGACCTCTACAATTGCAACTATGCAAGTATTTAACCTCAATGTGTGAGTCGCAACGTATGATAATTGCTTTCTTACTTATTCATATTTTCGCTTACACATATACGTCTGCATATAAGTTAACTAATGTACACAACACCCCAAAAGCTAAGGTAATTTGATACACATACGTCGCATACGCCGCGTTTAAATAACTTGATTTATATGACATGTTAAATAAAAAAGTGGCTTAAGTAAACTTCGTCATAATTAGCATATATTTTAAATATTTTATTTAATTTAGTCTTATTTTATTTTTTTCACACTCATTTATCCTCTTTCATTTAGTCTCATTTAATTTTAATTTAGTTAATTTAATTTTGGATTAATTACATTGCTTTTAATCTTTTGGTTTGTTCTATTTGTTTTTAATTTATAAAATAATTTAGAGCTATTCTAGTTTATTTAATTTTTTTGAATTACTTTAATTATATTCTTAAAATACTTGTTTATTATTTAACTGCAAAATATGTATCAGTATTTTCCCCAAAATGTAGTTACGTCTTTTTTGTTTATAAACGTCTGTCAAATTTTTCCTTGGTTTGCCATAAATATAAATATAAATATAAATATGAATATAAATATGAATATAAATAAAAATAAAAAAAAAATATAAATATAAATATAAATATAAATATAAATATAAATATAAATATAAATATAAATATAAATATAAATATAAATATAAATATAAATATAAATATAAATATAAATATAAATATAAATATAAATATAAATATAAATATAAATATAAATATAAATATAAATATAAATATAAATATAAATATAAATATAAATATAAATATAAATATAAATATAAATATAAATATAAATATAAATATAAATATAAATATAAATATAAATATAAATATAAATATAAATATAAATATAAATATAAATATAAATATAAATATAAATATAAATATAAATATAAATATAAATATAAATATAAATATAAATATAAATATAAATATAAATATAAATATAAATATAAATATAAATATAAATATAAATATAAATATAAATATAAATATAAATATAAATATAAATATAAATATAAATATAAATATAAATATAAATATAAATATAAATATAAATATAAATATAAATATAAATATAAATATAAATATAAATATAAATATAAATATAAATATAAATATAAATATAAATATAAATATAAATATAAATATAAATATAAATATAAATATAAATATAAATATAAATATAAATATAAATATAAATATAAATATAAATATAAATATAAATATAAATATAAATATAAATATAAATATAAATATAAATATAAATATAAATATAAATATAAATATAAATATAAATATAAATATAAATATAAATATAAATATAAATATAAATATAAATATAAATATAAATATAAATATAAATATAAATATAAATATAAATATAAATATAAATATAAATATAAATATAAATATAAATATAAATATAAATATAAATATAAATATAAATATAAATATAAATATAAATATAAATATAAATATAAATATAAATATAAATATAAATATAAATATAAATATAAATATAAATATAAATATAAATATAAATATAAATATAAATATAAATATAAATATAAATATAAATATAAATATAAATATAAATATAAATATAAATATAAATATAAATATAAATATAAATATAAATATAAATATAAATATAAATATAAATATAAATATAAATATAAATATAAATATAAATATAAATATAAATATAAATATAAATATAAATATAAATATAAATATAAATATAAATATAAATATAATTATTTACTTAAATATTGAATATTTAAAATGTAATTAATTAGTGATCTGAGCATCAATATAGGTATTGCAGTGGTTGAAATGAAATTGTTGAGAATCAATTAAAATAATTTTAAATTTGTGATTATTAATAAAAATTCCTCGCACAACATTAGAGAAAAATTGGTCAAAGAAGAAATAATTAGAAACATTTCTCAATTTGTACCACACTAAATTTGGGCTGAGCTTAGAAAAGGTTTAAAAGAAGAAATCAAAAATTTGAATAATCTTTATGAAGTCATCATCTTTCATTAATGCAGAATTAGGTATTTTGTGCACATGAAAGGGACGAGCGTAATAATCATTAGCATTTAATAAATATTGTGATCGAAGAAAATATAAATTTGTGTTAAAAAGCAGGGACGAAATGTTGAAAGAGCTGCGCCATGCAAGAAAGAAGACGCAAATCTTATTATTTGATTCTTTACATTTTGACCTTCGCATCAGCCATAATATTTTTATGAATATTTAATTTTATATGCGTTGAATTTGCCCAAGACACGCTTGCACCTCTTTAAGAGCGAGCGTTGGTTGCCCTTATCTTATGTAGACAGATTATTTTCATCAAATTATTATTATTAATTTTTTGTTTTTTTTTTTGGTTTTTTACGCTTTAGAAAATTAGCATTATTTTCATATTTAATTTTGTGCCATATTGATGTGCGCAGCTGACGCCAACCAAACATTAGCCGAGACATCACCCTAACTTACGCACTGCATTTTAACTTTAATGAGAAAATCAATAAATTACAGAAGGAATTTTTGGTGCAAGCAGGTACCTAACTACAGCTGCCTGTCGCCTGGCCCCAAAACACCAATTTTGTGCTGCCAACTTAATCATGCAACATATACGAAATTACGTGGCATGTATCAGCGCAGCAAAAGCAACAACAGGAGTTCTGATTAGCTCGTGCTGCTTCTGCTGCAGTAATCATGAAAAATTCTTACCGAAAAAAGAACCAAAAGAGAATACTGATGTGTGGCAGCTGTTGTGCACAGAAGTCAAATATTGCTACATGTGTATATACCTTTGTATGTAACATATGTAAGTGTATACACACACTCATCACAAAACATGACTTCGATGTCGGCGCTGACGTTGAAGATGTTGCTGAAATGTAATTTATGGCGGTCTTTGGCAAAGATGAGGGCTAATTGCGAAAAACAATCACGTATTCATTAAAAATTCTGCATCAGAATATTGAACGAACCAATGAATGATGGAGTGATGTAGTTCGTAACACGCGACATACTTGTTTACTTACATACATATGTAAGTTGTGTCGGAGCACAAAGCTGTCGAGCAGGAGAAGAAAATTTACAAAGGCAGTGGCAAAGTAATATTAATGTGAATAAATCAGAACACAGCAGTGAGAAACTAGTAAAAACAAAGAGTATACCGACAGGCGCTGAAACCGCGGGTATTGGTGAAAGTTTATCGGTATGCACCCTAAACGTATGACGGTTATACAAAAACAAAATGAGTTGAGGAGCCTTTATTTTATGTCCGAAATACACTCAGAGGGGTGGACATTCCCTGCCGAGTGGCGACCGCAATTAGAAAATTTAACTTAATTTTTTCGGGATTTGAACCCGAGCCTTCCGAATGTCAGTACGCAATGCTAACCACTCGGCTAGCGCTACGATTATATGCATGTGTAATACGAGTTTTATATTTATATATTTATATTTATATTTATATTTATATTTATATTTATATTTATATTTATATTTATATTTATATTTATATTTATATTTATATTTATATTTATATTTATATTTATATTTATATTTATATTTATATTTATATTTATATTTATATTTATATTTATATTTATATTTATATTTATATTTATATTTATATTTATATTTATATTTATATTTATATTTATATTTATATTTATATTAATATTTATATTTATATTTATATTTATATTTATATTTATATTTATATTTATATTTATATTTATATTTATATTTATATTTATATTTATATTTATATTTATATTTATATTTATATTTATATTTATATTTATATTTATATTTATATTTATATTTATATTTATATTTATATTTATATTTATATTTATATTTATATTTATATTTATATTTATATTTATATTTATATTTATATTTATATTTATATTTATATTTATATTTATATTTATATTTATATTTATATTTATATTTATATTTATATTTATATTTATATTTATATTTATATTTATATTTATATTTATGTTTATATTTATATTTATATTTATATTTATATTTATATTTATATTTATATTTATATTTATATTTATATTTATATTTATATTTATATTTATATTTATATTTATATTTATATTTATATTTATATTTATATTTATATTTATATTTATATTTATATTTATATTTATATTCATATTTATATTTATATTTATACGTATATGTATATTTATATTTATATTTATATTTATATTTATATTTATATTTATATTTATATTTATATTTATATTTATATTTATATTTATATTTATATTTATATTTATATTTATATTTATATTTATATTTATATTTATATTTATATTTATATTTATATTTATATTTATATTTATATTTATATTTATATTTATATTTATATTTATATTTATATTTATATTTATATTTATATTTATATTTATATTTATATTTATATTTATATTTATATTTATATTTATATTTATATTTATATTTATATTTATATTTATATTTATATTTATATTTATATTTATATTTATATTTATATTTATATTTATATTTATATTTATATTTATATTTATATTTATATTTATATTTATATTTATATTTATATTTATATTTATATTTATATTTATATTTATATTTATATTTATATTTATATTTATATTTATATTTATATTTATATTTATATTTATATTTATATTTATATTTATATTTATATTTATATTTATATTTATATTTATATTTATATTTATATTTATATTTATATTTATATTTATATTTATATTTATATTTATATTTATATTTATATTTATATTTATATTTATATTTATATTTATATTTATATTTATATTTATATTTATATTTATATTTATATTTATATTTATATTTATATTTATATTTATATTTATATTTATATTTATATTTATATTTATATTTATATTTATATTTATATTTATATTTATATTTATATTTATATTTATATTTATATTTATATTTATATTTATATTTATATTTATATTTATATTTATATTTATATTTATATTTATATTTATATTTATATTTATATTTATATTTATATTTATATTTATATTTTACATTTTTTAATTCTGTTATACTTTTATTACTTTATTTTTATCAATCCCAAGTATTGAAGTGTAAGAAAAAAAAATCACTATCTGCAACCACCAGATATCACGTGGCACTGAGTACGGGTGAAAAGTGGAAAAGCGAAAGTTTACTAGCAAATCCGGCATTTCATACAAATATCTTAAAGCTTATGCATAAGTATGTATCGCTGTGCTTTTATCGTATTATTGACAGTTGCAGAATATAATAGGATGAGTTGTCATGTCATTGAGCTTTTGAGCTGCTTAAGTTGCTTATATATGGATGAAATAGGTTATTATAAGGTAATATATGTATTAGCGTTTGCTTTACTAATTTTGCTCGCACATACATATAATGTATGTATGGTTATGTGAATTCCTTTGACATGTAAGTGAGCGAGAAAAATACCTTTTGGCACCAACTAACTCGCTGGCTATATGCTTTTTATTGCACCTTCATATTCATATTCACATTCATTTTGTTTTTTCTTTTAGTGCTGTTTGTGCTTTTCCTCACTTTGACTTTGTTTTTTTTTTTTGGTTTGTTTTGTTTTTGCTCGACACCATATTGAAGTGGCTCTAATTGCGGCGCTGGCGCTCTCATCTACACTTCATTAGCGTTATGAATTGCCAACGTGGCATATATGTACGTGTATGGAATGTATGTATAAGTGTATGTACGTATTTTACTAGTATAGGGGGCCAACTGTTTTTGATATTAACACATACTGATAAAACTGTATATATGTATACCACACATATATTTATGGAAAAGTGGAATTTGACGTGTCAAATTATTTTGTCGGCATTTTTTGTTGGAAAAACAGAATCTACTAAAAAGTATATAAAAATAAAGAAAAAACATATATTTACATACATGACAAGCAACTCTCAGATATTGTATTCAAGCAAACATATATGCATGCGTAATGTATATATGCAAGTAGTTGAGGTATGAGTGTGTGTGTGTTTACCACTTCACTCAACCGCCATGGTGTCGCGGCGTCAACTGTTATGATGTTTACATTTCTAAAATACAACAACAAAAGTGCTAAGTAGGCATACATTATACAAAAATACATACATATGTACTCACTGCCATACATACGTAAATATTTACATACACAAGTGCATATGTATGTATACACTCGTATAACTTCAAGCACGTGTATGCATATTAAAGCAACTAAACAAAACAAAAAAGTCAACTAGAAAATCATGAATTTCCGTGAGTTTGAGAATGTCGCCAAATGACAGTCAACAACAGAGTTTTTAGAAAAGAGAAAGTAGAAGTGAAAGTGAGCGATATAATAAACGGTTATATGTCAGTTAAATATTTAAAGACATAAAGAAGAAAAGTTGTGGTGGTGAAAGTGAAATTCGTTTGTGAATGTTTTGTAATTAGGCTAGCACATTTACTCCTTAAGGACCTTCGCCAGCGTTGTCTTTTGTATTTTTTAGACAAACGTGACATGCCATATGTGGCTTATAAGCAAGCCAAATGTACACCTATATATACATACATATTTATAGTTCTTGGCAATAATATATTTGCTCTTCTGTTTATTCTTGGCTTGCTGTACAGATTTAATTTTTGCCGTTTTTGTTGTGTAAAGTTAAAATTTTAATTACTTTTTAAGGTTTTGTGGGCAGCGAAAACTTTATATTACTATTTAACAATGGCAATTACCTCTTGTTATTAAACTATTTGTATTACTGAGGGGGAAGAAAAGGGTTGGTAGTAGTAGTTTTTTATGGGTAGTGAAAGATTCGTAATTGTTAGAATACTAATTTGTTGTTTATCAATATGTTGACGATGCGAATGTCTTTGTGATATTATTAATCTCAATATTGGCGGCTTATTATTAATTCAAACCTGTTGTTTAGGCCTTTTTTGTTGCAAATGATAATTTATTACATCACAAAAAAAATTAAAACTAAATATTTTTATTGTTTAATTACATAGAGTTCGACTTACTGCATTTACAATCAACTGACTTTGATATAAAAAATACAAAATTCAAAACAAACCGGCGGTTTTTCATACGGACGGCGTTGACACTTTTTTTAACAGCTTTTGACTATTTAATTGTATTTTTCTTTTGCTATCAGTTTTAGCTTGCTTTAGGAAAAAGTACGCGTAATTTCGTTTATATTTATTTGTTTGGCATCAATCTTAATATGGAGCCCACAAAAGAATACTTTCACCATATTTTACTTTATAATTTGCTTAAAGGTAAAAAATAGAGCGCAGGTCGCTAAAAAGTTGCATAATTTGTATGTTGATAAGACCTTAAATGAAACACAGAGTGGAAATTGGTTTGTCGGATCAACTTCAGATTTTCGGAGATATACGTATATGTACATTCGGAACATTAAAAAAAAAAATAATTTTTTTGTTGATAATTACAAGTTGATATAACCCCTTAAGTCCAAAAAAATCTCTAGTAGCTGATAATATCTCAACAAAAATGCTAAAAGAATTGTCAAGCAATGCTTTTCATGCAAAGCATTTAAGTGCCATTGGAAAGCTTGGATGTTGTCCACATATAAATGAAAGTCACAGATAATTTTATGCCTTGCCTTTTTAAAATTTTCTCATTTTCTTCATGAAAAAATTTAATTTCTGCAAATCAATTTGGTTTGCGCGAAAACAGGTCTCAATTGAACAAGCAAATCTTATAACAATTGAAATAAGGAAAGGTTTCGAATTCATAGAGTATTGCTCGGCCGTATTTATCCATGTGGCGCAAGGATTTGACAGGGTGTGGCATGATGGTCTCATTCTTACATTTAAACAAATGCTACTTACCGAACTTCACCATATCCTTGAATCCTAGTTATCCAACAGTCGATTCACTGTAAAAGTAAATGAATACATAACAGAGGAGTATCCATTCACGGCAAGTGATCCGTAGGATAGTGTTCTTGAACCAATTTTGTATAAACTGTTTACCGCAGACATTCCTACGTGTTAAGAAGTAATAACGTCAACCTTTTTGGATGACCATAACATGACAGCTACAAAAATGTTAGAGCAGCATCATAAACTAATTGAGGAATGTCAAGCCAAATGGTGCATAAAATTTAATGAAAATAATTGCAAACACGTAACTTTTACATTAAAGCCAAAAATGAGCCCCATTGTCAAGCTGAATAATGTACAAATTTCACAAGCTTGGGTGGACGATTAAGTGGAAAGCTACACATTTCCGTCAAAAAGATGCAGCTGAGGCTTAAATTTTCCAATATTATATTGGCTTTTAATCAAGAAATCTGAGCTCATCCTGGAAAATTTCTTTCTTCTTTATAATGCGATTATAAAACCGATATGGATGTTTGGAATCCAGTTATGGGGCATAGCCTGCTCGACAAACTAAAGATTATTGACGAAAATATTGAGAATAATAACAGGCGCACCAAAGTACATGCGTAGTGGAAATATCTGGAGAGATCCAAATATACTCACCACCAAAGAAAATATTGCAGAGAAAACCTTGTCCTCGGCAACAAGTCAAACGTGACTGAAGAGAAGGGACTTACTACCCTTGTAAAAAGCAACGCTTAGTCAACAATTTAATTTTAGCTTTTAAGATTTGATAACTTATTGTGAGGCTTCTGATATCGAAGCAGATTCAGAAAATAAAAAATATCCACAACAATAATGCTATCTAGAAGCTTTCAACGTGTTTATACGTAATAAGTTGTTCCGAAAACTAAAAAGCTGCTAAAAATGATACCAATGATAGTTGGCCAAGAAGTATAACTAGTGAGCAGAAAAAAACAAACCAACTCAAATACCAAAGATTTATTAGTAGTCACATTAACATTAGCCCAATATTGAACTGTGAAAATGATAT